>BMAO01026647.1:0-17615 GCA_019973975.1 Trichonephila clavata
AATGATGCCACTCAAATAAAGCACTTAATTACCTTCTTAAATCTTGACATTCGCATTTATTTTAATACAACAAAGTACGTTGAAAAAAGCAATATACGTATATATATATATATATAAAATGTGTATAACTTTTTATCTATTTTTTACATAATATTTCCTCTTAATTTAAAGATTTTTCTAATAGATTTTGAAAAATATTAAAACATGTTACATGCATATATAGATATTACTTTTTTACATATGATTTTTTATACTCTACAGAAAGTACAATAGACTAATTTTGAAAACGAGTAAATAGAAATTGCAAAGGATTGCCATTTTTTTTCAAACTCAAAACTGGCATCTTAACGAATATTAGTACTTTAGGGAAAAAATGTGTTAGATTAAAGTTTTGCTTTTATTTTACTTTTTTTCTTTGAAAACTGATTTATTAACTAACTGATTTCTCAAGTTCTATGCACCCAAATTTCTTGAAAATTTAATTACTTGTTATGTCCGGTATCGCAGTTTGTCCATTAAATATTTTGTTAGCTGCGTTTCTTCCTGGTGTAGCAATTTTAATGGCCAGTAGTGTTTGTTAGTAAATTTTTATACCTAATTTCATACAAATAGATTTATTTCCTCAAAATTTATAATTTTTTCTTCATTTCTTTCCATTTTTTAAAATTTATTTTTTGTATGTTCTGTTTAATTTCTCTAACTGCCAAGAATGTTTACATTTGAGATAAACATTATAATAACGTTATTTCTGAAAAGTAAGATAAAAACTGTTTCCAATAAACATAACGAGTGTAAGTTGACTGCTATTCATGACTGGTATATACAGCATATACTGTCTTGCGTATGCTTTAAAAAGTAACCCGAAAACACTCTTTGTCACGTTACTAAGTTTTAAACTATGAAGCTTTTTAAGTCTTCATTATTACCTTTGAAAGCGTAGCACTTACTATTTTAATTAAAGACATTTAGTCGGAGCATTTTAATTTAATACATTTTCAAGAAAAGCGATTTTAAAAATCTCCATAAATGTTGAACAATAAAACTATAATAAAGAATTTTGATGCACATTGCGAAAAAATAATAAATTGAATAATATTTAACCCTTTCACAAATAAGGTAAACATTTTCTCCATTTTAAAATTGGTGATTGTCGTATTTAACTGTAAGTTTCTCTACATTTTTTTAACAGAATGTCAAAATGGAACGTATGCCAAACGCAATTACGTAAACAAGAACGTTTAAGAAAAAAGAACTGTCAAATCAATTGGCGCTGATGACAAAACATTCATGCGCTGTATTCTTATTCTTATTTCAGTTTATTGTGTGTGTCGTGCAATAATATATAACTGTGTTTTCTCACCTTTTTTATATTATTCGGTAAATATTATTTTATACAATAATATAGTATATTTGAACACATGAAATCAAAGGCTTGATAAAAGTACACATTGATCCAGATCGAATTGGCACATTGATTAATAAAGTACACATTGTTATGTATTTTTCTAATAATTCTTATTTATTTCACATCTAAACAAACTAAAATAAACCGTTACATATAAATATTTACTCTCAGCATACTTATGATCCTGTAAGAGTTAACATATAATTCTATTTATGCGTAAATAATTGTAAAATGGATTATTTTCTTCATGAACAGCGAGTGTAATTGTCTTTAACTAAACTTTAAAGTAATTTTTGCATTAATCCATTGTTAATTAATGTAACTAATTCTCTTGGTTGAATGTTTTAAACGTGATAAGATTATTATTATAGATTCAATAAATGCGACTGAATATTTTAATATAAATACTTTTAACTACATTTTTATTAATTGAACATTTATTATTTTTTTCATTAGATTTCTGAAGAATAACTATTATATTTTACTAAGTCTTTAAAACTCGGAGGGCATATGCTGCACCGCATTTTTTTTTCCTTGTTTACTTTGACAGTAATACAACAACTTCGCTTGAAACAACAATTGCAGCGCTGTCGAAGTTAGTAAGAACAAAAATTTGCAGTGAAGCAAATGCACAACCGAGTTTTAAGGATTAAAGCCAGAATTGAATTCATGCTTAGGAATAGAAATAACGTCTGGTTTAAGCTCTTTTAGTTTATAATATTAATCACCATAAAACCCTTCAAGACTTCTAGTATTCTGTTCAATATTTTATTTTCCCCTTAACATAATTCAAGAAATTTTTATAAAAATAGCCTCATTTAATACGAAAATGCAATGCCTTAGTTACATAGAAGAGAACATCACCTACTGATGAAAGACAGTTTGAGTAGAGAATGGAATCAACAATAGAAGGAATATATAGCATGAAATCCTTTCTTGACGTCAGATAAGTCAAAGGTCGATAATATTCTGACATGTTTTTGTCGTCGAAAATCCAGCTTTTTAAAATCCTGAATTAAGCCTTTAAGGATCATTGTAGATATTCTTTGAAAAATCTCCTTTTGAATTGTTGGGGATTAGACTTTTCTGAAAATTGTTAGTCTACTCAAAAATACTCCAATGACATTCTTTTTAAAGTCTGTGTCTATAGGAATGAGTCTTTAGAAATATTTCGAGTAACTGATTTTTAAGTTTATTCTGTACTTCTTTTCAGAGGCTTTTTGTGCTGTGTTTGGCTTGGAGCCTATCACTTTGTTAACATTTTAAAATACTCAAATTTGAATCTCTTTTAACTCTGTTATCGGTATATAGCTTGATGTAATTTATTGTTTTTATACAGGAATACAATTAAGGTTTTTACGGAACACAAAAATACGTATTTAATCAAATTAAAAATAGTTATGCATTAGTTCAACACAACTTTTTTAAATGTGATAGATTTAATTCCTTGAAATTTATTAAAATGGCTTATTCAAATTTTTGAACTGAAAAGAGGAAAAATGATTTGTAAATCATTTTCTATATTATTACTAAAGTAAATAATACACTTGTTTTAATAAAATTGTTAGGCTCAAAATTTTCAGAATAATTTTTTTTAAAAAAAATTATTAGATTTCTTGAAGTATTACATCTTTAAGCATCACTGTTCTAAAACGTTTATCTTTTCGATGGCGTTAGAGATTTCTTTAATTTAAGTATGTTATACAACTAGTATAAAATATAAAATTGCATTAATTTTTTAAAAACAAAACTGCTTATTAACAAAGCTTTTAATGATATTTTTATCTTCTTGCTATTAGAAACTATTTGGTTTCACAAATTATCTGTGCTTGTGTATTTGCTGAATTGTTTTACTCCTTGTTTTTAAAGAAAATTTATAAGAATAAAATTACACAATTTAATGTTATCACCCTCAAATTTCCGAAATATTAATTTAATTTAAAGATATTTATTTCAATTGCTACACACGCACACACAGGGAGAAAAATTTCGTAAATTGCGTTTTAAAACAGGAGATAATTTTAGATAATATATAAATGTAAATAATTTCTAAACTATTTATTTCTTGCTCATAATGAAACAAAATTAAATCTATCGCTGCAAATATGTGAGAGAATATCCCTAAAATAAATAAAGTATGCATTAAGTGCTGATCATACTATTTTTATAGAATTTATTTCATGTAACATTAATTAATTTGGTTTAATAAAGATGCGACATAGCTATACATGACCCTCTAATAATACTTCTAAATCTTGCAAATTTGAACAAAGCTTAAATGTTGACTACAAAATTTACGTTTACATTCACATTGCCAATTTTTAGATAAAAAAGTTAAAGACTTTGTACTATTTAAAGAATTATAGATTACATTACTCCACATTTCGGTATTTTGAATCAGAACTCGAAATGTTGTCAACTCTGGAATTATACACACTTTGGAGTTCCACGATTTCCATCTAAGTTTGAAGGGAATTGTGAATATTTTATAGAGACCTAATTAAAGTTAAAAATACTATTGATATTTAAAATTGATTAATTCCTAATTTTGATCTTGAAATGATTATATTCCTTAAGGTGTTTATACTTAAGGTAATCTTTATTTTTAAAAAGACTTTTCTTTCTGTAAATAAGTTTTGAATTAACTAAGTAGAATAACATAATTCTTAGATCAATTGATCTTCCAAATTTAATATAACAATGCATAATCAGAGGGACAATTACAAAATTTAAATGATGGCAACTGTAATTCAAAGACAGAAACTTCAGATGAAAAACATTTCATATATTTATCTATTTGTTCAGTGTGCGACTGTTTATCAGCGTTGCAATATAAAAGAACACGAGAGCTATTGATATTAGGCCTTGTAATTTTTAACCACGTTTGCTTGATGAGGTTGACACACCTTCTTCCCTCCCACACTTTCTGACTTCCAAACCATACTAACGTATTCCAAACCATATTGAGCCAGGATAGATTTAGGGCGCATCAGCCCCTCTACACGTGGGTCTTCTGATGAACTAGGGCCCGAGCTCTCGACATGCTCACTACAAGTTTGTGACCAAGACAATGGCTTTTATGGCCACTATAATTTATGTACAAAAATGATTTAATTTTTAACTCTACACATATATAATTTTCTATTATATTATATATTTATTTCATTGAAATTAAAGCATTTATACTCTATAGTTTCTTATTACGGCAATATATACATTACATATATAATTTTGCAATTGTATATAAATTTATTCCGCTCTTTTCCACAACTCTAATTACTATTTGTTTTAAACGATGAGTTTAGCTCCAAATGACGTTTTCTATTTCTTGAGTAAAATAGAATTACAAGAAACCTTATGGTTCATTTTGGTTTAAACACAATTTCAAAATACCCCGCAGGACGTAAATAAAGTTCGCTAAAAACCTGCGAAGAAAGCTTTTATGACATCTATGATGTTTCCTCCTCCGAAGATAACAGACCCTTGGCTTCTTTAACGAGCAAAAGTAATCAGTCAAAAGAAAAGCTAAGAAAATAAAGTAAAATTATATCCAACGGATGATGAAGAATTACGCAAGAAAAAAAACTTTGGGGGAAGCTAAAAATAAGTAATTGCCGGCTGAAACATTAGTTATATATTAACAGCAACAACCGAAGAGTGTCATCCTTCTTTCAGCATAACAATATAACTAATGTAACACGTAATTATTCTTCCTGTGTTATACAACTGGTGATATATGACAATCCTGAAATTAGGCACCAGAATACACAGTTTATCACCATAATAATACTAAGGACAGTAAAACCTTGACTCTGTTAAAATCAAATTTCAAGAATTGTTATTCGTTTCGTTATTTCTTGCATTGTATAACAGCTATTATTTTAAATCAATCTTACATAATAGCAGCTTATTTTAGTTACTCTTAACACTTAAAATAAAATATCCCTAATAAATATTCATAGAGGGTGTTTATTATGGATTATACTTTTTAATAGTGCTATCTTTTTCATTAGAAATTGAATATCATTAAAAAATGAACACACACTTTAAAATTTCAATTTTCCCATTTAATCTGAAATATAATTAGTATTTGACTTACGGACTAAAAGCAAAATAAAAAATTGAAAAGACAAGTTTTAAATTTAAAAAGTTAAAGTACAAAAGACATTTTTCTACGTAGAATGAATAAACTTTATTGTTTAATGAATATGTAACGTGTATTTTTTAACACAAATACTTTATAAACTTTAATTTATGTATGATTAGAAAGAGGCCCAGAGTGGCAGATGGTAGCGTGTTGCGCTCCCACACCACAGGTCCGAGGTTCTAGCCTCGGGCTGAGCAAAGTCGACTCAGTCTTTCATCACTTCAGTGGGTCGATAAATGGGACTTCGGGAACTGCTTCGGGGCTAAACTCTGGAGGTTTTGATTCAGACTAACCACCTGATTGGGACATCAGCTCATGCACCTCAGAGCCGAATGGTCACGTATACTGAGATGGGCACAGTAGGCATAGGTCCTCTAGGGTGGTTGCGCCCCTGAGTTTAGTTTATTTTGGATGTAGAGAAGTGTGTAAATCATCTAATTAAGAATTTTTTTCTTCAATATCTCCTTAAATAACCTCCATCTTACAAAAAATACACCTAAAAGCTACATATTATATAAGGGACTAAACCCCAATTAGAAAGTGCTAAAAACTTAAATGAGAGTTAAATGAATGTTCTTCATTTTTATCAAAAATTAAACCTATAATTTGTACGAAATTTCACCATTTAACTATTTATGAAACGTTTAACATAAAAAAAAATACTTTTCATTGCGGAATGTAAAATATTTGTTAAGATAACTGATAGCATTTTTAGCGCGTTTTTCACGTAGTGGAACAAAAGCGCTATTAGGACCCAAATTTCATCTTCGTCTTCGTTCCATATTTTGTCGTACCTTTTTCTCAGCCAATAATTAACCAACTGACCTCGGGTTTCGGCATTTGGTAGCATTTGTGCCCTAGATGAGCCAAATCATATTTAAATTTTCCCATAATTTGTATTTTTTTTTTTTTTTTTTTTGCGTTTTTATAGTGCTGATACAGTTTTGTGTCATTATTTCTTTTCAGCTCAATAGTAGTACATTTAGAGGAGTGGTACAGTACTACTTTCTGTTAGTAAAAAGTTTATTAGTTGCATTATTGTAAAATACAACATGTGAAAAACGCGCTAAAATTACTTGGCCATGCCAATGATTGATATCTTGTATAAGCTCCATTTGATCAAATAATAATTTTTTAGACCAGAGTTCCACAAAATTATAAGATATTTTTCTGTATAAATAATATAGCTTTTTTACAGTTCTGTCTTTCTTCAGATTAAATAACATTAATACGTATACACCCTACATAGAATCTTAATCCAGTTATGAAGAGAGTTCTTAAAACTTTTACTTCCATTTCTGCAAATAAAGTTATTATATATATATACATATATATAAAGACATTTTGCACTGTTTCTAAAATTATCATTTATTTCCAGTATATGCAAAATGTTAACTGGTAAGTCTAGCAAATATACTTTATAAATGCTATGAACAATTTATATACGATTCTTTTTTAAACTCTATAATAGACTACCACTTTCTTAAGTTACTCTGTATCGAACATTTATGTACAGTTCATTACGTAATTGACTTTTGTTATATAAGTAGTCATATGTACTGCCTGTTCCATGTGGATTCCCTCATAAAATTTTTGGTAAAAAAAAATATTGGTTCAGCTTTAAGATTACAAAACTTTATCTTTTAATTCTTCAAGAAACTGGACAAATGATGCTCTTCATGTGGTAAGATAATTCACCTTCAAAGAATAACTAAAGAACAGGTTCGTCCTCTTAAGTAAAATTTAAAAAAAGAGTTTTTCCATTTTATTCAGTAGTTAATCTTTTTTCCATCATGCTATAATGAGATCAATTTTCTTTTTAGTTCTATTTTTGAGCTTCTCTTGTTCAATCATTATCTATAAATTCTTCACCACAGGTAAAATTTGGTGATAATTAAAATAAGCAAGAAATTTTTAGTTGCTTACATTGCGTTTTTGAAGACCAGGTTCTTTGTATGAAATTGAATTCCTTTAACTAGTAAGTTTATATATATATATATATATATATACATTAAATAGAGGATTTTAACAGTTCAATAGGAAACAAATTAAAAGTTCCTCGATATAAAAAAATTAATATGAAACATTTATAGCTCATTGCCTTAACAGTCTTATTCAATCATATTTCTTTGCTTTATCTGAAACATCAAGGCAAACTGAAACATATGAAACTTTCTAAGCTTTATATTTATAATTAGTGGGAATTGACTCCTAAGTCTGATGATTTCTGCCATACAGAAATCCAACTTTACAGGTAAAATAGTTATTTATTTAAATAGTTTTTTTTACATTAATTTTTAGGAAATTTTTTATGTGAATGGTGCTATTAATGGTTAAAAAGATATGTATGTTTGAAAATATGGATAAAAAGTTGACATTTTTTGATGCATAATCCAGAAAAAAAAATGAGCCAAGAAAGGGTTAAACATTTTTTTTTCCACTGTGGAATAGTAGAAATTGTGAGCTTGAGTCTGTGAAGTTAATCTTTCGAGAACGTTATATTTAGTTTAAAGTAACTAATGATAAATAATAAGTTATATAAATATTAGTAAAATTATTCCATTTTTTAATCAATAACGTATCCACCCAACTATTAAAATTTGTTGAAATGGGGAAAATAAATAATCAATAAATAGTCAATAATATCAAAATGCTACTTTTTGAAAACAGTTGTTCTTATTAATTTACTGAGATATTTCAAATACTTTGGAAATTACAGTGAATTTGTTGTAAGTTTTACGAAAATCAAAATGAGTTTTCAAAATGAAAAGAATCTAAAATAAACAAGTATTCTTTAATGAATGTGTAAACAAACTATTTTTTATTTTGAAATATTGCTTACGAAATTTCAAAAATAGAATTAATAAAGCTTTTCCTGATACAATTAAAAATGCCATTAACAGGAAAGGCATGTTATTATTTTTATTTCTTGAAAGAATTGTTAATTATCATTCCCCCTACCCCCTTTAGATAGAAATATGTCACATACAACTGTGAACGAGTAGAAACGGGAAAAGAAAAAAAAACTCTCGGTGAGTTCGTTTATCTAAAAATAAAGTGGAATGCTGAAGACGGATTCGAAATGAAGCAATTTTCTCTGTCTTCCAATAAATGCTGAAGTACGGTATCGAATTCTTTTGTGTTCTACAGTTTGGTTTTTGATATTTCCAAACAGTAAACGAAAATAAATAATTATTTGTATTTCTAGAGGCAAATTTAAAAGTTTACATAAATTAAAAAAAGAAAACTTCTAATATATTATAATTTTAAGTTTCTTTTATTTTAAATAATGTAACCTTAGAAACTTTCTTTTGAGCAAACCCGGAGTGAAAATGGACTTCCCAACTTTGGATCTTGATTCAGATTGCGAAGAGGATAATGTAATAAAGTGTCTTCGAAATTTCATACCAGGTCATATGAAAACTTTGATAATTAATCTGATTTCAAGTAAAAAACAGTGTGGTATTTTTTTCCATGCCATATCTTCAACAAAAACTGCCTGAATTCCTTTGATTCAGAACTTGATATCGTGATTGTCCGAATGTCTCTAGTGAATTAGTGAGTGTTCATTACGTCGAAGTATAAAGCAACAAGAGGGCTATTGGCGGAATGCTCAAAGGAACCGAGCTCACCCGAAGAGGGCTTAGAACTACAAACCGATTCCTCGGGAAACAACCATCCCCACGTCCAGTCTTTATTGAAGAAAAATCAAAGTTTACATTTTAAACAGCAGAATACAGTAAAATAACAAAAATACAAATTTAAAGGCATGATATACATACGTGTAAGTGAACATAATACAAATATATGAAGCACATACGATTATAATAAAAGAAAATAAAGGTGTATAAGAGTGGAAGAAAGATTATATACATATTCCAACTTTATACAAATACATGAAAAATAATAAAATTATCCAATACAAATGCATCATAAAGATTAAAAGAAAAAAAAGACAGGAAACATAAATAATAATAGGAAGAATAAGAATAATAAAATGTTTCTTTGGAATCATATTTTTAGTTGACGCCATAACTTACTATTGATATTTTTTTCCCTCTTAATTGATCCTTCAGTTTAAAGAAAAATAAATGATTCAAAACCGGAAGGAGGATTATTTTTTAGATACCCCCCCCCCTTTTTTTTTTAAAGAAACATAAAGAAAGAAAGCAGCAGTGTAAAACAAATAAAGAGAGAGAAAAGGGGAAAAAAAGAAAAATTATTGAATTTTATTGGAGAAAATTTTTTTCCAAAAAAAAAACAAGCAGTGTAATTTTGAGCTTTGGTTAAGTAACGAGGAAGACACTTGAAATGACGTCCTGCACTCCAGAATACCACACCACGCCAGTGGAAGGATTTTCAGCCTCGACGAATTGAACGGGCATCAGCCCCTCTACACGGCGTGTTTCAAGTAACCGTCCTTTTCAAGCTCAAAGAACTCTGGTCACGAGTTTGTGACCCTGACCACTCGGATACCACGGCGATCATCCTATCTCTAAGATGTGACTCTGTACCATATTTCGGTATTTCAGCCTTATTTTATTTAGAGTTATGGTTTATTAAGCATATTGAGGTTAGAAATAAATTTCAATTTTATTCTATTCCTCGTATCATTCAAATCATGCTTGTTATGAAATGACACACGTTATTTTTTCAGTTTATAGATTACTTATCCATTTATAGAAAAACATAAGACTAAACGTTTCTTCATTTCATTTCATCGAATTGAATATAAATTATATTTTTAAATATTCTCTTTTTGTAAACATCCTTTCATATTTCAAAGAGCAAAAGAAAACATTACAAGAAACATTTGTAAAAGTACTGAAAATTGATCAGATGGTACTTTTTGACAGAGTAATTGCTCACAAAAAATTTTAAACTCCACTAAAAATAAATTATTTTCTTGAATGCAATATATGAATTATCTAGAGGCACCTGTGTGTGAATGACTTTTCCCTCATAATTTTCTTAAAACTAAATATTTTTCTTAATCTTTAATGCTGAAGGTATAGTTATTCCCAATAAGACTTTAAAACATGTAGAAAAGTTCCGTACACGTAGAATATTTTGTCAAACTGTAAGACTGTATCAAAACACATTTTGAAGTAGGCCAAAAGAAAACCAGAAATATTTTTTATAGGGGGAGGAAAAAAATATTTTATTATACTTATACATTCGTAGAATTGAAACACAAGGAAATTAAATATATTTTTATTTGTGTATTTTTATTATGATTGGTTTCGTTTTTGTGCTTAAAATATTTCTTTTTAAGACGACCCTAAAAATCATTAAACTGTCGAAATTTTTTTTATTGGCTTATTTGATACCATAAACCTTTATAAATATGCCTGCAAAATTTCAAAGCTTTACCTGCATTTTTCATTAAGTAATGGAGCAATGTTTGATGCTAAACAGCAATTACCACGCCTACATTTCAGATTATCTGCAAGAAAAGAGCCTGATAAAAAATGAATTAATTATTTTTCTAATGCGCATCAATGAGACTGACATTATATAGGCAGTAATAAATCATTTTAAGAAAGAATTATGCAATTCATGCAAAAATTCGAGTTTGTGAATTATTTACTGAAGATCAAATGGATTTGGTCAAGAATTATTATGGATATTATTATGAATGAAATTAAAACTTCAAAACGGATTCTCCCAAAGCACAAATAATAAATCTCATTTTGATAACTCAGATAATTAAAAATCTAATTCTCAAGAATAGAAAAACTTTCCATTTTTATATATTTGTTTTTGGTGATATATATATATCCCATGTGTACGAGATTCAACAATTTTATTATTAAAATATTTTAAGATATTTATTTAAACAAATGCACTTATACAGTTCTTAGATTTTGATATATTTTACCTATAAATTGTTATTTGAATTTGCTTTCATTCGTTTACAATATTTAACATGCGAAGGCTTTTAAAATCACGGAAATAAAAAATAAAGGCAAATACATCTTTTGTACATGTTGTGCATTAGCTCTGAGCATGGAATTAGCTCTAAAGTGTGTGTATTTATTTTTTATTATAATTAGTAATATAAAGTTTTATGAAATATTGATCTTTCATTCGTTTTTTTTTCTATGTATTCATTATGGCAGTATACTGTTTAATTGTTCTACATTTGTGCAATTTTTTATGGTAAGTAGTTTTAAATAAGCTAATTAACAGTTCATAAAAGTTTCAGACTATTCGATGAATATTATATCATGCTATTCAGGGAATGAAAACTTCAAACTCATATTTCTCCATGTTCAATTTTTTTACATATACTGTTATTCAAAACCCTAAGGCATTTTTGATAATTGAAGAAGGGGTTTGAAATTTTTTATACATGTTCTGAAATGTATGTTTTGTAAAACTGTGCAGGAATTAGCTCTAACATGTTTAGTACTTTTTCTAAAAAATTCAAAATCAAAATTATTGTTTTTTTGAGAATTTTTGGGAGTTTAACTACAAAAAAATTAATAAAAAATTAAAGAGCTGCAGCAGAAAAAAACCTATGCACAGTTTTATGTAGTATAGTATAAGGTACTTGGAAAAAAATTTTGAATAAAAAGAGACATATTTAAAAAAAGCCTTAGGGATTTAAAAAATGCTTAAAAAAGCTAAAAAAATTTAAATTTTACAAACATTTTGCAACAAATTAAAATTTTTTGTATGAAATTATTATTAAATATTTACCTTTATGAAATACAATTAAAACTAAATATCAAATAATAAAAATAAAAAAAATTGTGAAGATGGTACCATATCGCCTTAAATGTTTATATAAATTCTTTTAATATGTTATATTTTAAATATTCACAAAGAATACTCAAACCTATGGAAATTTCCACATGTGGAAAAATGAAACAAAACCTTAAGAGGTATCGGAACGCTCTATACTGATAATGTTAAAAAGGGCTTTTTCAATGTACCTTTTCTAAAAACTTGTTGGAAATAGAATCCCCAATTTTTTTTTGCAAGTTAAGCATACATCTAATATTATACTGAAATGAGCTTTTTTTGAAATTTCCATTAGTTTTTCTTTAAATTTTTTTATTTGATGTATAGTGAGAAAACAGTGTTTTTCGACAGAAAAAAAATTATAAAAGAAATGTATACAAAATTTTGCTAAAAGCTCATTTCAGTATATACTAGAATATATAAAGAATGTGTCATGTAAGTTTTGCTGACATCAGATATATACTTTCTGAGAAAAGGTACATCGAACCTTCAAAAGTGACATTTTGAGAAAAACACATTTTTATAAAAAAAAAGTTACCTTATCAAAACATTCCAGCTCCATATTCCAAATTTTCAGCATTTTTTAAATTTTCATCTTCTTGTTTCATTTTTTTAAGTCTTTTTACTTTTCTAGTCTTCTTAGTTTTCTGTAAATTGGCATATCTTACCCTTGTACTGTTCTCTTTGTCCAGATGTTCCATGCAGCATGTCGCATAATATCCTCGCTCTATGTTAAGTTTTTTTAAAAAATATCCAGCTTTGTTGCATTCCCTTTATTAAAGGATACAATAGCATATCATATGTACCAAAGGAAAGTGTTTCTATGTGCACAAATGTCTTTTTGGGGACACGAGACCAAATAACATTATTAATGCTTTCATTCGGATTCTGCGTGTTTCCATGCAAGCATTTTTCAATAATTCTGGATCCGAAATTTCTCTAAAAATAGGCCTAATGGCTTCAACAACAGCAACTGGAAGTTTATGTTTGTGGAGATAAAGTTTATTTTCTAATTGAGCCTTCTTACACTGACACCATGTGTCAAGACCTGATGGACAAAATCCATGCTGTGGATTTTTATCCGTAGATATTTTGTGAAGAAATATTGCCCAAATAGCTTGTTTCATATACTTTACATTAGATAAATTTCTTCGAATGGCAAGACCATAATATGTTTGCAATCTATAAATAGTTGCTTCTGTTAATCTATTTTTGCCACATAATGCTTTGCCATCTGATAATTTTTGCCCCCTCATTTTTGCTTTGAAACGTCGGAGGCGAGATCCTATCCGTTTCATAACATGCCCTTAAGAAATTTTAAAAAATGACGTCATTCAAGCTGACCCAAGAGGAAGTGCAATGTTTACCTTTTTTCTGTCCATTTAAATCGGTGACTCGCGTTTAGACGATTCTTTAAAAACAAAATTTTAGCACTTCTAATTAAGCTAGAGATAAAAATGAGGTATTTTTGGAAAGGTAATGAGCTGAAGAATTTAAAAATGCAATAACTTGAAATTCACCTTTTAAAAAAAGTTTTACCTTTCCAACTCCTCTTAAGTGAAATTATTTTTAACATTGAAAAATAAGTTTCTGTATAAGTAGGGTTGGTTTAAAATATATAGCAGGCTACATAAAATCTCTAGAAATGTTTCAGTTTCTCTTTGGGTCATAATCAGTCCATTATATATATATATATATATATATATGCATACACTATTATAAAAATATAGAGAACTAAAATTTAAAAAAAAAATCTCGACACATAATACGTTTTTGATGATTCCATCAATAAATGCTTATACTTAAATGGATTTGAAAAATAAGGTAGAATAAAAAAATATACCGATCATTTTGATTTATTTCATATCTAAAATAAAATGATCAAAAGAATGACCATCGAGTTAGTGCTTAGTTTATTTTATGCATATTTGCCAAATATTGATTTCATAATCCTTATCTCTAAGACCTTTTAAAACACTATCATTTGTTGTAAAGCTGTTTGCTCCTGTAAATCACAGGTGCACATAGCGCTTTCTGCAGTGATAAGATGTAATAAAATTTGTTCCCTCTGTTATGGCTTCATATATATCAAATCGCATATATCACAAAAAAACTATTATGTAAGTCAGCGTTTCTCGAACTGTGGGGCACTCCCCATACAGGGCGTGATAACCCTACGAGCATATTGAAAAGTCGAAAATCAAAGAATATTGTAAAATAAAATAATTAATTTACTTTAAAAAAAGCAAACAAACACAATACATTCTAACATAATAATAAATAAAATATACGTTTTCACTGATATAATACACTTATAAATGTATCAGTACTGTGCAATATATTTTACAATTAATTTAATAATACTAATTGAAGAACAAGTTTAATAATTACCAGTGACCCCATGGGCTTGTCATATATAAATTTATTTTCAAAAATGAACTCTGATCTCGATAATTTGTACGGTTTAAAATTAATCTCTTGAATGCCGATTGAAAATTCCTCGTTTCGTTCCCCAATGATACCGTTTAACACGTAGGCGAGTGTACTATGTGGTGTGTTGGGAAGGGGGGGGGGGGGTAAAAAAGGAATAAATAAGCAAATCCTCTGAAATTCGTAAATCCATCACAAACATTGTCAAAGTCCTTTTATTGCATTACAAAGCCTTCGGAATAATTTTATGGATAGCAGTACACAGAAAATGTCGTACTTTGGAAAAACGTATTTTAACGTCCGGGGCAATTAACGATTTGTCTGAACGAGACGTTTATATATGCCAGCGGCACTAAAGAGGTCAAGGTCGTATTGTAGGTTTAGCGTCAAAGTATAGTATTATTGAATTGAATACATTGTTATTGTCTGGAGAGGGGGGGGGGATTGTTCGATTGACAAATATACTGATGAGTTAAAGAAGATAGTCGCTTAGATCTCTTTTCTTTTTCTCTCTTTGATATAGACATTTTTTTAAAAAAATAAATCCTAAACCAGTTTAAGAATTTTTTTTAAGGTAGGTATTATAGTTATTTAAAATATTAATTAATGTTTCCAATACATATCAAGTTTAATATTTAAATATTATTTTAGATTTATGATTGTGAAATGGAAAGATGTGTGTGAAAAAAATATAGAGCTAAGTATCTCTATTCCTTAAATATTTGAAAAGTATAATAACGTTGCCCATTTCTTAAAGAAGTTAATTCATAGTTTGAAGATTTAATCAATAATTAAACGAGAAAATTATAGAAATTAAAGAAGTACTTTTTTAAAATTCTTATATTAAATTCTTAAAAAGAATTTAGATTGTTTTTTGGTAAAAATCATATATTAAGTTACGAATATGTCGTAGAAAAAGGAAATTTGTTCTATTATCTATTTAAATGTTAATATCTTAATAATTCTTATAGCTATAATAAAAAAAAATGAATACATTTCATTTGTGTGAAGAAGTAAGGCAAAATTAAACTTAAAATAATATATTAAAAAAATTTGAATACTAATAAAGTTTAGTCCTTTTGGAAGAATGATAGCTTGGAAAGGTGTACCCTACAACCCTACATTAAAAATAGATTAATGCGATTTAAATGAAATATATATATGCAGTTCATTTTTGTATGTGTGCGTTTTCATAATTACAGCGGAGCTTAATTCCGATTTAATTAGCGTGAAAGTTTAAAACACACAGGGAAGATAAATATTTATATCATGATGACTACATAATTTCTAATTGGCTTTCCTATGATGATCTAAGTAAAGCAAAACAGAAATTTTGGAGCAAGGACTTGAATGACGTAATGTTGACAGAAACGAAACCGAAAGCAGAATGATTATTTCTTTTTCTGGCTCGAAATAAGAAAACAGGTGATAAAAATTCTGTGAGAGAAGTGGTTTAAATTATTTTTTGAAAGGAAAGGATTTTTATTAGAAATCATTAATTAATGGGTAGAAAATGTTCAATACGAAATGAAAAATAATTTAATAAATATAAAAAGCTATCGCATTGATAGTATTTATTCTAAAGCAGTTAATAAAGAATTTAAGCTAAAAGCTTAGGATTTTTAGGATATCGAATTTAAAAATGGGATTAAAATAAAAGAGGTGGCTTTAATAAGACAAGAAAAGTATTTATACTGTATATAGTGTAGTGGATCTTTAATTGAAATATATACAAGGAGGATTTTATTCTTTATATCTTGTTAAGTGAAAAAAACTAGAACATTCTAGAAGTTAATATATTTGTATTAATCAGTTATTTCCCCCTGAACGCCTTAGAAGAAATTAAAAATATTTAATGAATTTATATCTATTTTATCTTTAACATTTATACTTCAGCTGTACAGAAGAGATTCACACATTTTTTTTAAATAAAACTAAATGAATCTAAGAAAAATTTATAATTGGAAGAAGCTAAAATATATAAACTTTATTTTTGGAAACTAAATTGAATTAGAATTTTAAGTATGTGATATTTTCATTTTATAATTTGATTCTTGCTTATGGTGTTTACATTCGGGTTTTAAAAATGTTTGCGTTGTATGCAAAAATGTTACATTCTTTTTAAAGAGGTATAATTATTATTTTAGAAATAAGGTCTTATTTATATGATTAATAATCAGTAGGGCTTTTTATATACATATTTAATATAATTTCGCTGCATTATTTTTCACTTTGAATGAACATAGACATTTAGATTTGTTTTTAAAAATGAAAAGCCTTTTAAGATATATATAAATGCTTTTTTGGTTATGGCTTGAAAGACATTTTTTCTTTTATAATAGCACACACACACACAGTATATACTATTGCTTATACTGTTTACTTTACATTTATAAATATTTGTTTTTTGATTTTACAGACTTTAAAAATACAAAAGTTTATTTATGCTATATTAGTTAGGGTAATGAAATTAGTTTCTTGAATATTATAGTTATTAAATGCTTTGAATGGCTTACATAAACAAAATTTGGGAGAGTAATTAATTAAAAGTCGTTTTGTGGATCAATACAGCTGAAAATAAAACATATACTTTGAAGGAAAAGGGGATATAACTGTCTTCTATGAGCGGATAAATTTGAAATACTATTTAGGTTTTATTAATGTCTTTTTAGTGTTTTATTTCAATTATTACTTTTACTTTGCTAGGAACTCTTAGTATTTTGCAGAAAGTTTCATTGTTAAAAACAAAATTACGTCAAAAATGAAAATTTTATTTTCCATTATTAGATATGCAAGGTTAAATTATAAAAAATATGACAAGTGAATAAATAATTGCTAAAAACAATCAGAGCCTTATTAGCTTCTTACTTTTAATTTTCATTA
>BMAO01026648.1:0-29952 GCA_019973975.1 Trichonephila clavata
GTAGGCACGCCCCACAGTTTGAAAAACGCTGTTCTAATTGTTTCCTAAGCAAACCAGTGATAACTAACTTGGTAGAGACTTTAAAATAGTACATCGGACACGTAAAAAGGTTATGAAAATATAAATAGTCTCAACAGATGAAGGGTAGATTATTAATAAATGTTGTTTTGATAGTGGTCAATGATTATTGTTAATAATGTTTATTTGCTAATGGTTAATAATTGAGGTTAATAGTGTTCTGAGATAATGATTAGTAATTGTTGTTAATAATGTTGATTACTAATCCTGAATATAGTAATGTCGATAGGATATGTATGTTGAAAGGATCAATCCATGAAAAGTAATAATATTAATTTGCTAAATTTTTTCTACCTAGTGTTTTTATGTAGACATGTTTATTAAATGTTCCGTTAAAAGGCATATTGTGTGAAGAATACTTTATGTGTAAGTTTGTATACTAAGAAATTATATCAACATGTTTTTAGTATAATTTTTAATAAGTATTGTGGTATGGGTGTTTATATTTTTAATGATATAGTATACTTTCTTATATTGAAATTGATTACTATTTCGTAATTTGAATTTGTGTAAGTTGCCTAGCAGGAACACTCACTCGCGGTAAGTAATTTCGAATTTAGTTGTACGTTTTCAATAGTTTTAATTGCAACTCTGAAATATTGTGGTACTTGATGGAAGTGGTATCTTATCTGTGTGTCCGTCAACGCTAAAGGTCATTCACCTTTGTCACCGCCATTGCACCTAAACCTTTCTTTGCGAAAAGTCTGAAAGAGGGAAGGAGGCTGTAATGATTCCCGCCTACAACAAGTTTCGCCACACAGCTGGGAATCGGCTTCTTTTGCAGAAACGATCACCACATGTGTAAGGACACCTGCACTCGTAAATATATTACATGGCCTTGTCTTGTACATCGCCCCGGCAACTTTTGTCACCACAAGGAACACCCCCTATTCCGCTTACATACCGGAGGCAACCCGAGGATGAAGGAAGCCGCCTGCGATGTTCCCAAATCCTAGAGAGGGCCGAGAGAGACAACGAGAGATGCTCTGAAAGCTTCGCTGAACACGGGCGCCAAAAACTCCTCACTCACAAAACAACAGAATTTAGACTCTAACAATCTAATTAAGAAGTTAATAATTTAATTGTAAATTTTTAAATAATAGCTGTGACGTATTTAAACTTGACATTTAAATTGACTAATATTACGCTACCTTTATTTCTCTCAAATGTGACACTACAGAGATATTGTTATTTAAAGGCACAATAAGGGATGCCAAATGTAACATAATCTTTAAGAAATAACAAATGACAATGAAAAATTAAAAAAGTATATTATAAATGTACTGGAAAAAGATTAATTTATATTAATTGAGTTGAATTTAAAGAAAAATAAAATTAAAAAAACACTCTTTTTTTTTCGTTCTTTTTTCGTTTTTTGTTGGTGAATTTGATCATTTAGAGTGTAAGATTCGAACTTTAATCACAACAGTTTTATGATTTTTGAAACCGTTTATTTTTAATAGATCTTCAATTATGTATTTAAGTTTTTTTATTATCATATGTTCTAAAACAAATTTACAAATGAATCAAATGAATTTTATTTTACATTTTTTGTGCTCATATACATTGTTTTCAAGAAAGTCATGCTAAAGTTTATATAGAATGACATTAAAAATCCCTATTATTATTCATACTAATTTCCAAAAAGATTATAAGTTATTTTTTCTTATTCTAATAAATTGGATAATTAATTTAAAGAATTCGCTAGAATATTTATTTTATCTTTTCACAGGATGGGGAATACTTATTAGCAGTTGAAGATGCGGTACAAAGAGAAAAGTTCATTCTAACCTTATGATACAAAAAATAACTCCTTTCTCCTTCTAAAAGGAACATAAGGATTTGTGAATATTATAAGACAGTGCTTCACAAACTTTCACTATGGCGACCCAATTTTCAATCATAACTTTTATAGCGCAGCCTTTATAGAATAATAATGTATTGAATGCAATAATAATGCATTTGGCGTTAAGGTCACATTACGAACTTAATTATAAACCAAACAAATTAACAATATAAGTATTAAATTTTGTATATGTTAATTTTAAATAATATATATTTTAAGCAAATTACTTTTAAGTAATAGTATAAATAGTTTATTATTCCCCCCCCCCTTTCGCTACTTTTTAAATAGGAGCAGATTGTAAAATAAAATTTAATTAAATATATACTTCATCTAGCATCCATATCTAAAAGTAGACATGTCATTAGAAAAATAGTCTATGGTCTATGTTGCTCTTTATCATATGCAGCACATCTAGCATTCTCACGAACGTCTACGTGAGTTTGGGCAACTTATCGGACGTCTGGGTCAAAACATGTAAAAATGGTGTAGCTCGTAGAATTCCAGTGAGTCTTAGTCGAGTCGATACTTATATAGCTATCGAATCTATCTTGAATGTATATTTTATAATTTGTGCTTTAGTTGTAATTCACGGTATTGAGTATTTACGGCAGTAGATTAACAAAAACATGAATAAGTTTTTAAATCGTAAGCGAACATTCGACGATAACAAAGCATCAATAAGTGCACAGACGAGCATAGTTCCGAAAATTAAATCAAGTACCTATTCTCAAGAATATTTAAATTTTCGATTTACCACTACTAAAGTAAGGAGGAATAAAACCCCCTGGTTATTTGTTCAAAAATATATTGGTACAGACAGTATGAAGCCTAATAAACTTAATAGACCTTTGGAAACGTTCTTGGTTAGTACATTAACAAGCCTCGAGAATTCTTTGAATTAAAATTAAATCATATGAAAAACAAAAAGCTTGTAAAAAAACGTTGTCTGTGAATGAAAAAGCTTTACTTACATCTTATGAATTATCATAAGAAAATAGCCAGATGTAAAAAGCCTCACACTATTGGCAAAAAGAGCTTATTTTCCCAGCAGCAATTGAGATCGTAGAAACCTCGTTTGGAAACAATTTTGCCAGAGTTGCAGTCTATGTGGACTGCAAAATCCAAATAAAACTCAACTGAAATGTTTCAAATATGTGAGACCTTAATAAATTACGTAAATCACAGACACTTTTCGCTAACCTAACAGGAGTGTTATTTGTAGGCAAAACTGTCATATTTTGTTTAAGTTATTGTAGTTTTAATCTCTTTTGATGATCGACAAATAGCATGCTTAACTTTTTCTTGCTTGTGTCTTTTTGAGAGGGTGAAGTTTGCCATGTGGTACACTTATGACTTCATATTTTAGTTGATGAAGTTCTATAAGTAGCATTTGAAAATTTTCCGTTCGTTTCATGGTTCATCGCTTTTCTCAAACTTACTTTCGCTATCATGATTAATATGCATTATTTCAGTAGGTTCTTGCCTTGCTTGATCCTCTTCAACTTCCTTTAATAGAGACCACAGATGCCCATTTCTTTTTTTATATTCTGCTCATTTGCGTTTATCGTAGGGCAGTGCTTCTCAAACTTTCAATGTTTGCGATCCAATATTCGATCATAATTTTCATCGCCCCACCCCTTCGTACAATAACGATGTATTGAATTCCATTATACTGTAATTTGACGCTATAAACCTACAATACGACTTTAACCTCTTAAGTGCCACTGGCGTATATAAACGTCTCGCTCCGCCAGTGCTTTAATTGCCCTGGACGTATATATACGTCTTTCCGAAGTACGATGTTTTCTGAGCACTGCTATCCATAAACTTATTCCGAAGGCTTTGGAATGCAATAAAAGGACCTTGACAATGTCTGTGAATAATTTACTTGTTTCAGATTATTTGCTTCTATATTCCTTCCCCCACCTCCAATACATCACATGCATGCGCCTACGTGGAAAACGGTTGGCATTGGAAAGCCAATCGCGTAACTTTTAATCGGCAGTTTAGGGATTAATTATAAACCATACAAATTAACAAGATAGGTGTAAATTTTTGTAAAGGATTTTATATATTACAATCCCATTGGATACTGATAATTATTAAACTTGTTCTTAACTTGGTATTGTTAAATTAAGTGTAAGATACATTGTGTAGCACTGATGAATTTATAAGTGTAATATATCAGCTTAAATGTGTGTTTTATTTTTTATTATGTCAGAATGTATTTTGTTTGTTCACTTTCAGTAAATTAATATTTTTAAATAGTATTTTGTTTTCTACTTTTCAATATGCTCGCGCCACCCTCAAAGAGTTGTCATGCCCTCCAAGGGGGGCACGCCCCACAGTTTGAGAAACGCTGTCGTAGGGGGAAAATTTATCAGGTTCATAGAAATTATTTCGGTACATAAGTGGACGCGTGGGAAACTCGATCAAAACAAGAACCTTAACATTGTAAAGAAACGTTTGCCACTCCCAAAAAAGAGGGAGATATGTGACAAATACGTTTTAGTTCTTCTGGAGACTGTCATATAGGAGGATACTACCAAGGTCATTGGTAAAAATTCAAAAGTTTTTCCGGAATTAACGATTTTGTTAGCCTGGGGTTACTTTGAGCCTCGCGAGCACATTCCCGGGTTAAAAGTGTATTAAATATAAAAATATGGATATTAGTTCTAAAAATAATTGTATTATATGTTTCAGAATATTCATAAAAATAAATTTTGGCGAAATATAATCCTTCAATCATCTGTGCTTTTCAAAATATAAAACTATTTCACTTGGAATAAAGCGCAACAGCAATACATTATTTACAACTTCCCTAAATGCCGGTGAGGATTTTTTTTTATCTTCCTGCTCTTTTTCTCTGGGTCTGGGTTTTGTTTTTTCTCTGAAAGAGTAGTATTTTAGGTTTAAAAAGAAAACGTAATAAAAAATCTCTCTTAGAAGGATTACAGCAAATCAAACAATTTTTTTTATTTGGTTATAAGATCAAAGATAGTTTGAAGTGAAGATGAAGTAATATTGTCATATGATATCTTTAATTATATCAGTGTAAATGTGTATTTTTATAATGTCAGAAAATATTTTGTTTTAATTCATTCCAGTAAATTAATTTTTTGAAACTTTTATTTTCGATATGCTCGCACCCCCCTTGTAGGTAATCACGCGCCCCACAGTTTGACAAACGCCGTCATGAGATACAACACACACACACATAATTCCTCGATTCAGATACGGAAATTAAATTTTTACGTCACTTTAAACACAGAAAATTGAGCTCCTCTTTTGATCTACAAACTCGGCACATTTAGTTTCTCTTAATTTAAGCTTAATAGTTGCAGTTCAGCGTTATGTTTAATTGCGTAGGAGTTTTCACTACAGTGGGTGAAAGCTAAACTTTAATTTTAAGCAAAGAGACATCTCGGCTGAACATTTCATCTATAGTTTAAACGAGACGTTAACAGCAAGCCGGTTGGAATTTCGGCAAATGCGAGAGACAAGCAGTAAATTAAATTACGAATGTAAAATACGAAGCAGTAGTTTATTTACTCTGAAACAAACTCTTCTACTGTAATCCAAAAGTAAATCACCCGAAAACTTAAAGTGCAAGGATAGGTTCAAAGAGCATTACTCAAAAGAGAGGATCGATAGCGTGTAATTTTGCAGTTTCTCGGAACTGAAAATTTCGATTTAGCTATTTACTTCTTTTTTAAAAAAAATAAACTAAATGATTTTGCAAAACCTATTTACAGATTTTTGAAAAAAAAGTTTAGATTAAGAACAGAGCATTAATCGTTTTGTGAAGTAAAAAGCTTTTTATCTCAAAATTTTCAGTTCATGAATAATAAAGAGTTGTTTACAATTATCTCAAATCAAAGATTTTATACATTAAATTAAGCTTCGATATGTATGAAAATATTTAATTCTAATTCTGTATTCTACAAATTTTGCTATACGATCAAAAAGGTTCTATTAATTGGATCATACTTTTTCATACGATCAGTTATTAATTGCCGTAAGTTAATGCAACTGTATTCGTTTGCTCGTAAATTACTGTTTTTAAAAAAATTCGTATTAATTTCCCTAAAACTAATCGTTTACGAATTCCATTTCTATTACAGTGGCTATTTTACTTTGCCATGTACTGCTTTACTATTTTCTTGTATGTTGTGAAGCTTTATGTTAGAAATGCATTAACGATTATGTATATATATATACCTATATATTTCAAAAATATACACGAAATAGTTAAAAACCTAAGATAACTATAGTCATGATAGTATTAAGTCTTAGCCACAGTAATACTATAGCAAACTCCTGGCTTTAGGAACCAGGATTGCAGGTTTAAACCAAGTTTTGGGGCTAGCCAACCTTCACCTGTATTTGCCAATACTCTGGGCCATAGGGAAAGTAAGAAATGTCAAGAAAAGTTTAACTATTATTACAAATAAAACCATAATCTATTGACATAAAACGATAATATTAAAGCCTATAATAATTACTAGAATATGTTAAAATCAAAGCTAAACAATTAGATAAAAAGACTAAACACGTGAGTACAGCAATAACCATTTTTTCCGGTGAATATCATTAACGCATAAAATTAGTAAGTTATGATAAAATAACATTAAGTCTATATATATACATTTAAAAACTCTAAATACCGTTTTAAAATTTATAGAAAATAAAAGTACAACCCAGACAAAAACAATTAATTTTAAATAAAATATATTATTATTAATTTACTTAGCATGTGTGGAGGCGTCATCTATCGATTAACAGTACAACTATTTTCAAATGCTATTTTTATTACATATTTCTTACATTAAACTGATAGGAATATAACAGTAAATAAAGTTAGTAGTGATATGTATATATTAAATATATTAATTATATTAAAATCTACTTAAAATTAATTATTAGAGAATACTAATTCGATATCTTAGAATACGATCCATTTTGTGTAGGCAGTAAATTTAATGCTACATCATTCATTTATTCACTACACGCTATCTCTCTCTCTCTTTATTATTATATTATATATAAGAAAAGCGCTACTCGCACGTTATTCCGGACTATTAGAAACAATTTGAAATCGGTTGCCATTATTCTAAGTAGAGATGCTACAGAAGGGTGCAAAATTATAGCGTTCAACAATAAGTTACTTATGTAATATTCTCGTTTTTTTTGTCTATTAGACCTACAGACTTGAAATTCGGTAGGCATGTTTCTTTTGTTAAATATAGATTCACTAAGAACGAATTGTACCTGAAAACGGGTGTTGGTACTGAGACGTATTTATAAAAAAATTCCATTTTTCGGATTATTAGACCTACCATAATGAAATTCGGTATGCATGTTATTTTTGTTTGATTTGTACGTATACTTTCATTAACCCACTTGGGAAATCTTTGTTCTATGAATAATAAGAACCTTTTCTGAAAACGAACCGTGACATGCAGATTAGGTCTATTATATATAGGATAGGTTTGCTAGCTAGATTGATAGATGGATAGAGAGAATTGATGTTTAATTGAAGTTGCCAGGAGATTGAAATATTAAGAAGTAAAGAAAGGAAAAGATTATCAACAGATCAGGTATTAGTCATATTGATATCATGTTTCGTGCTTTAAATTGTTAAAGAGAGTTAATTGACAATTAGTCACATAGCTACCGTTTAAGTTAAATATTAAAGTAGAAGATTGATTCACATAAAAGTTGGATCAATTGATTAGAAGTATTCTCCGAACTCGCGACTCTCGTAGCAAAACCCCTGTTCTTTTCTGGGAAACATCTCAACCTATTTGGTTATTTGAATTTTGTCTGTGATAATCAGTGGGTTGAATAAATAATTAAAAAGTATCATGTCGAGTCATCCTTCACTTCCTCCCACACCTTTACCCGGGTCCGAGAGTAGACAGAGGAGGTTACAAATTGAAATCTGCTAAGAGAGGATTTTACAGAAATTGACTCCCATGGAGAAACAGGATCCACTGATCTACTAGACCTACAGTAATGAAATTTGGTACGTTTGTTTCTTTTGTTGAATAGAAATTCGCTAAGTATGGGTGTTACGGAAATCAACTCTTAAAGTGGGTTTTTTGGAGTTTGGTGAAAAATTCTGTTTTTGAACTATTAGAGTTAGAATTGAAAATTAGCAATCAAATTTATTGTATTGAGCAGAAATCCAATAAAAATGGGTTTTGCTGAAATACAATATTATTTAGAAGTTCAGTCCTTTTTAAGAGAACCTTCGGAAAATCGATTTTTTTATTTTATCTTTAAAAAAAAGTAAATTTAATGCTGATTCCAAAATCGTATTACATGTATAGGTTTAAAACTTAATACCCGAGTAATTGCAGTTTTAAAATGTAAACAACATCTATGGCGGTTACATCAAATGTCTTTGTATCTGGAGAAAAGTATATCTACAAACATTTTCTCACAGAACCAGTTCTTGTCACGATTAAAAACATAATTACAAACTTATACATAATTTTTTAAACATGTATTTAGAGACTTAACTGCAAAAGAACTTTTACTAAAATGTTTTTTTGCATGGTCCTACCCAGAACCCAAATAAAAGCTTCAATAATTATGAATAGAATCAAGTTCCAAAAAACACAATTGTGAGCACAAAAAAAATTTGAAAATTGGTGTAATGGACGCAGTGATATACTTTAATGAAGATGCACATGCAGGAATAAAATTATTAAGAACACTAAAAATAAATCTTAGGATAAACACTTGTGAGGGCCTTCGAAAAATTGACAAAGTTAGAATTTGTGAAGCCGAGATGACAGTTTAAAAAGCCAGCAAAAAGAGGCCAAGACTATTGAAAAACAAAATAAAAGGAATAAGGATGCTTTAGAAGTGTTCATGCAAGATGAATACAAATCTGGAATATTTTATCAAATTTTAGTAAGCTGTACCATTTTATTTAGTTTTTCATATTACTCAAAATGTGTTTTTCTAGTTTTTAGTACATCCGTAGAAAAAACTATTTGTTATATTTTAGTGAAATTTAGTATGAGCTTTTGTATAGTAATAATGTATTTAATGCTACTAATTTAATTCCTGAAATATTAGTATTTTTATTTTTATTGCCAATTTTTTAAAAAAAATTAACATTTTTATCAAAATTTTAAAACATTGAGATTCAAATTTTTTTAAAAAAATTTCTAAGCAATGCAATATAAAAAAACTAGAGCATTTAAATAAAGGCACAATTTTGTAACTAAAACAGCATAGTTTGTTGTTTTATATGTTATAAAAGGAAAACTACAAGCACCTAATCAACACCATGTATACGAAAGCACCTTTTGAAGTGTACTTTTTTATATCCTTATATTTCTAAAAATATTGTATACATTTAAAAAATTTATGTTATAGTATATTAAGAAAAGTATTTAGATTGTGTTACACAAATTTTTGTTTATGGAGTATTTTTTGTTTGAAAATAATGTTCCTTTGAAAATCGAAATTTTGCTTGTTTTGCGTCATCGAGAACACCCCAGTTCCTTTAAATCAAGAGGTGAGATTTATAAGAATATTTTCAATAGATGAGATTCTTAAAGCTGGGACTTAAATACCAATAATTTAACCACATATATAAGCAGTAGATATTGATGCAACATCATAAAATATCCAGCAAAATGGATGTTTAAAGGGTAGTAAACAATAAATTAAATTTAACGAAAGAAACAAAAGTATTTATGTTTTAGGACAAAAATCATTAGAAAATGTAACATTTTTTAAAGTTGTATTATAAAACCTATAAATACATGATGCACTGCATATTTTGGAAAAAATTTCTTTGTTGCAAATTAGATTTAAAAAGATAATGCATCTTAATTTTTTTACATATTTTGCTTGATTTACAGCACGTGAGATTATTAGTACTTGAAATTCAACATACAGTTGGTAAATTTTATACAAATTTGTCACGGGCCAAGAGCTCTTGATCCTAAAGTCTCCCTTGGTGAATAAATTCGGTAAAACTGCAACGAACAATTGCTAGAGAAAAAAATTAAGGAAAAAAAAAACGTGAATGAGCCACAAAGAGTGTTAAAGGGTAAATCTCTTTAAGGGGTGAATCTCTTGGGAAATCAGAAATATAGCTAGCAATATGTGCAAAAAGAACTTTTTCTCTTTAATGTTTCCAAAACTATACTGGTTGAAATCTTATTTTCAAGCTACTAAATTTTATTGAATGTTTGATATGTCTATTTTTTATTTCGATTAACGTTTGCTTCGAAAGAGTTCACCGTTAAAATGGGAAATAAAAAAAATAATAGAAAGATATATTATTTCATTAGAATATTGCTTCAGCATTTTATTTTTTATAATTATTTAAGAGCATACTAACGCAGGATATTTATTCTTATTGCATAACTTCAATAATGTTTTCCCACCTTTTGGAGAATTTACTCTTCACATAGAGTATTCAATGTTTTTGACGCTTTATTAATTAATAAAAATCTCCGTCAAAATCATAATCTAAGAAGAAATCTAAGTGTTTGTAAGAATTTATTAAATTTTTTTTCTAAATTATTATTTCTCTTCTTCTCTGTCCTAACTATAACTAATTTATATGTATTTATAAGAGCGAAATTATACCACGATTCACGATTTACGCAATTATCGCGTAAATTCGGGGTGTTACTGTATTTCTTTGAGATAAGTCACAGATAGATACAATGTTTATAGAAAATTTTAGGGAAGTATTCTCTATTGATTCGTATATCACAGACGAGTTCAGGCAGGAGACAGATTTCAGTAGTGTAAATAAGTGCTCAAGGAAAAAGTCCATCATATTCCTTGCTGTCGGTTAAATGTGTTTTTTCGGAAATCGTGAACTAAACACTTATTACTTAGTGAAAACACCTGTATTTGAACACTTGATCGAAAAGAAAAAAAATGATATAACGATCAATTTTATTGTTTAAAAATAGTTAACTTGTTTAATGCATGTGTCAGTATACATGGATTAAACAAGTTCATAGTGTGTACTATAGTGTACTCCTGCACATGCTCGTATCAAATATGTTTCTTCGGAAAAAAATCTATCTCCGCTTACAGGATTTTTCTCTTTTCTTGATGTATTTATCAATTCTCGTTAGGTTTTAAGAAATATGTATGTGTCTGTTTATGTAATATTTCAATACAGTAGAACGTCGTTTATCCAAGTCAATTGGGACCGGACACCGTTCGGATACCCAAAAACCGAATGCAATCCATGCAGTATATGAATGCAGTACATGTACAATGTATACTATGTCATGAAATAAATCTCATTAATGTATGTATTGAAAAAGGAAACAATATATACTAAACAAGTAATATACACAAAAAATTTAAGTCAATTACTACTTTGGATGAATAGAAAGTATTTTATTAAAAAAAATGTATTGAAAATTTCTATTGAAAATTTGAATAAGATATATAGGGAGAGAGTGAACTAATGGTAGGAAATGAAAAAGAGCATGATTTGTCTGCATTGTTGTTACAATGCACACCCGATTTTGCTAGTTTGGCTGAAAAAATCGGTTTTCGACGCCAACTTTTGTCAGTGTTTTAACAGTTACATTGTTACAACAATGGGGACGAATTTAAGTTGGTGTCGAAAATCGCTAATTAATTTAATTTAATTATTAACCCGTAATTAATGAATTAATATTTGAAAAAACTGTATTAAAATCAATAGATTGGATGAATAGGAAGTAATTTATTAACGATTGCAAAATTGGAACAAGATAAATATATATATATAGCGAGAGTGAGCTAATAGTAGGAATTGAAGAATTGAAATCAATTTGATTAGTTTAAATTAATGTCATTTTTCAGCTACATGAGGAATTCTGGTGATGGACCACATAATTCTCAAATATGTTCCATTATTGATTCATTGTTAATAATACTGGTACTTTATTATCAAGCTTCTAATTACATTATGTAAACGCTTTGAGATCTAATTTCCTTTAATGTGCAAAGAGTTCATTATCCCACTAGATGCATCTTTATTGCAGAAAGTCTGGACCCTACGAATCGACATGAACGTCTTCAACTTCAGAGGTCGACTGCACAATGATTAGATCTATAGTTGAAACTAAAATTTTTAAATTAGAAAATGAAACTCGGATAAAATACAGCACACGTTGAGAACATCAAAGGCCACCCATCAGCCTCAAAGGAGTCAGCCATCTGGCAAATACGTGGGTAACTCTGAAATTTTTGAGATACGCGCCAACGATAAGTTACAAAAAAATTTTACTGTCTAATTTTAAAATACAAAATATTTTAACACAAAGGTGACTTTTTACGGACTTACTTTAAGTTGTTTAGCGTAGAATAAATTTTAGACAGAAGAGAAAAAGGAGTTACCGTGACAGTTACCAGGAGTTAACAGAAAAAGATAACACAGAAAAAGGAGTTACCAGAACATTATCGTGCAATGATTTTCTATGATTTTAAAGCTGAATTAAATCAAGAGGAATGCTTTCAATGGCTGCAACTAGTCTTTGGTGATGAATTTCCATGTCGTGATAATGTATTCAGATGGTTTAAAGAATTTTGCAGTGGTCGCAATTCTCTTCAGGAAGAAGAACACACAGGAAGACCGTGTGTGGTCAACAGTAATCCCAGATAATGTGTCTATCATACGAAAAATGTTAATTAATGATAATTGCTGTACCTACCAAATGATACAAAAGGAACTTAACATTAAATCCGCAGCCATACACAAAATTATTCATGAAGAATTACATATGAAAAAAGTAGTTTGCCGTTGGGTTCCCCATAATCTAACTGAGCACCAAAAAAGAGGAGCGTGTCAGAATCAGTAAAGAAGCACTTAATTTGCTCAATGATGGTGGCCGCCATATCATTTCTAAAATTGTAACGGGTGATGAAATGTACATGCCGTTTTTTGAAGTTGCAACACATCAAGAAGGCAAACTTTGGAAATGATCCCACGCCAACAATGGTGAAAAGACAACGAGCAATGAAAAAAATAATGCCGTTTTCTTCAGAAGTACGGGATTGGTCAAACCCATAAAGTTGGAAGGACAGAAGACAATAACAGCAAACTCGTATACCACTAAATGTCTTCCAGAAATTTTCTAAGATGTTAATTTTAGGGGACTAATGCTTCCCCATGACAATGTACCTTCTCATACAGCAGGATTAGCAGTTGAGTTTCTTAAGGTAACTGGGACGTGAAGGTGCTTTAAATTTTGCATTTTTTAATTTTACTTTTAAAAAATAGAGGGTACTTTGCTGCTTCTATAGATGTATTATTTATGAGAATTCGATAAATAGAACGCTAGAAAATTGAATTTTAAAATTGTAAACAAATGTGATGTAACTGTGATTCAGGTACATTTTCTTCAAAATCCGTAAAGTATTCAATATGTATTGTAAAAAACTAATTTTTCTGTTCAAAGAATGTAATTTTTCTATATTATATGTGTTCAAATTTATTGAAAATTGTACATTTTTTGCGTAAAAATTACGGAATATTTTAATGATTTGTTACAAAATTTTGAAAAAAAAATTTGATTTTTGAAATGTTAATTATGTCTAGTTTTGCATTTATAAATACTCAGTGTAGTTTTTAAAATATAAATCAAGTGGATATAGTACAAAGTAGATTTTGAGGATTATTCTAAATTAAATACACAACTCGTAAAATCGACATTTCGTTTTTCGTAACTGCTTATTGTTAACATTTGAATGCTGATGAATAACTCTATATGTTTATTACTTTTGGTTTTACATTAAAATAAATACATATTCTTAAGTATGAATACAAAAACAGAGATTCTTTTGTTATAATTTTTAAAAACAGAGTTTCATTTAAATTAGACGTCAAATTAACTTCGTAAATTCATCAAAGACATATTTTTTGTGTATTTTTATAAATATAAAAATATGTGTAAGGAATTTTGTAATATCCTGTAATGATGATGTTCAAAGTGAAGTAAAAATACTAAAACTTATAGACATAAAACTTTGGTATTTTAAATGAAAGAAGATGTGAATCGTTGATAACACGTATTGACGAAGCAGGAAAAGGGTAATTAAGAAGACTTCTAAAGAATCTAGAATTTTAAACTTACAATTTAAAAACTGAGAAATGATGCAAAATAATCCAATTAAGAATAGTATGACTTTATATTGTATTAAAATATATTATTTTACAAATCATAGATGAAAATATCTTTATTTGCAATTTTCTCCAAACGCATTTTTTGGTAATTCCGGTACACTTTCCTCAAAATCTACTTTACCTATAGTACTGATATTTTGTATAATACAAGATTAACAATTTTTTAACAAAGTGAATGAATTTGTTTTGAAATAAACATTGAAAAATTTCAGATATAGCACAACTTCTGCAAAACATTTTAAGAAAATTTGAATCACTAAACTTAAAATTTTTTTAATTTTTATAAATTTATATTTTAAAATTTTATTTCGTTCATTTTATGGATTGCTATGTTTCAAAAACTCCGTGAAATTTTATAGCTATATATGCAGTAGATTTTATGCAAAGTGTACCTAAAGGTAAGAACATGCTTGAAAATATAAAAAAAATAGTTATTGATTAATTATTGCTCTTACAGATTTATTTGTAATTTAAAATGAATTTTTTTACATTAATACGTACATAAATATACAGATAATTCAACGTAAAAATTTTATTTCCGTTGCCTTAAATTTAAGTAAGTGAGAACCATTTAAAGTTGGTGCAAAAAAAGTTCATTTTTCCTTCTTGCAGACGTCCCAGTTACCTTAAATAAAAACATATTAAAGTGATAGAACATCCACCTTATTCTCCGGATCTAGCAATATGGGACTTTTGGTAATTTTTTTAATCTAAAAAAGAACTTACGAGGACTTCGTTTTCATTCAGAAAAAGCGATTGATTGATGAAAAAAATGTATTTATAGCCAACATCAATCGCTTCTCTGAATGAAAGATTAGATTTTGAATTCTCCATATCACACACACACACATATCGCGTGATCATTAATTATTTTCACTTACCTACACAAAGACAAAAAAAAACATTTAACCATTATTAATATTCAGTGAACGTGCATTTTTACATGGTTACATTTCTTGATCTCAAGAGCTAATTTTAGTTGTAGATGGTGCTGCTATGACCCAAAGGAATAATACACACAGTATATATGAGTTTGTGTGATTTCTTATGACGGTGAGCAAAATAACACTTCCTATTTTGTAAAACAAACAAAAAACTATATGAAAATCGCATGAGAGAATTTCTCTCAGTAGCGTAACATTCAGTACAATCTCTATATTTCCTTCCCTTAAATATATCTTAGCAATTGAAAATTTATTTTAAACTAATTTGCATATAAACAGTTTAAACTACTATGTTAACTATCAAAAATCAATTTTTTCCTAATCCCCATGTACAATTGAAATCCTATATTAAAATATCTTCTTCCTTATACCAAACTTTTTTTTACCTGAGATTTTTGAGGGAAAACAAAATTAATTCAAAATAAAAAAATAAATTTGAAAGACGATTTCTGCCAAGACGCAAATCGAATAAAAATCTTACATATTTGAACTTTTGTTTTTTCTTTTCTGGAATATACATTGCTAAAAAATCTTGAGTTCGGGGAAAAGAAGCTAAGAAGGAAATGAATTACTCTAATATGTTCCTACTTTCGGTAAAAAACTAGGGATAGAAATTTAATAAAGGAAGGAAGAAAATGCGAAGTTTCTTTTGGTAGGTAAATTCGAAAAGCTCAAAAATAATACTCGGCGTTGCTAAAATAATTTCCAAAAAATAGCTTTTAAATCTATCATTGCATAATATTTTTTTTTAAAAAAAATATGCTTTATATTTATTTAACCCTTTAACTGCTACCAGCGTATGTATTCGTCTCGATCAACCGGTGCGTTAAATGTCCTGGAATATATGTATATATATGTCTTCCAAAATACGATATTAAATATTAATGCATGTAATATTTATTACTGATTAATGTTATAGTTAAATACTAAAAACTTCTTTAATAATAGTAAAAGAAAAATATAAACTAAATTAATGAATTACAAATATTGTACTAAAAAATAAAGAATTAAATTTTGATAATAAATTCTAATACATATAATAATGCACATAGCAAAAAAGTAGTTCTTAAAATATGCTTTTCTGAGACTCAATTTCAATTTTTAACCATGAAAAATACTCAGAATTTTCAGGCAAAATTCACTTTATTTTAGAAAAATATATTTCTTAAAATTGTTTTTGAACTATTTAATTTTTTTTGTATAATGTATTAATGTTTCTAAGAAAAAAAATATGAAAAATTTACTACACAGTGATAAATTAAGAAATAAATATTTGATTTCTCAATTTTTTTAAAAAATTTCAAAACTGCACCTGATGTATAGAAGAGGATAATTAATTGATTACATAAAAAAAATTATAATTCGATCCAATATTTATTTTCTTAAAGTTCATATTTGTGTATAAATTAAACAACTAATATGATAATACCTCGACTTACACGGACCCGGAGTTTTCAAATCTCATCGATTTTTTTTTTTAAACAATTTCATCTCTGAAACTTAGATGGACTCAGTGGCGAAACCTGATGAAACTGATAATGTGATTGAAGAAGTTTTCGATCTTCCCAGGCAAATAAGTTTAGAAGTTAATAGTGATGACGTTCAAGAACTGCTGGATTCCCTCAATCAGGAGCTGACAATTGATGAGCTCATAGAAATGCATGAGTAAGAGCACGACATTGAAGAACTTGTGTCTTAGACCCATTTCAATCAGAAGATCGAATGACGGTTAGGAATTTGACAGAAGGCTTCAGTTTAATTGAGGTGGCCGAGGTAGCCTAGTGGGCAAGGTAAAGGACTCGTAGCCGGCGTATCATCAGTTCGAGCCTAATACCGCTGAAGACCCGCCGTGTAGGGAAGCGATGCACGTTAAATCTATCGAGGCTTAAACGTCCTCCTGTGGTGTGGAAATCTGGAGAGGAAGTGCCAGCTCAGATGTCGTCCTTGTCACTTGATCATGGTTCAAAATTAAGAGGTTCGTTCTCAAAAGTATAGTACGACTAAGTATTCACTCTCACTCAGTTTAATTGAAAAATGTTTACAAATTTTAGAAAATACAGACTCCAAGGAAAAGCGTGTTTTTTCAACAAAACAAGGATTGTAAAAAAATTATTAGCATCCTACGAGGAAATTTTGCGCGAGAAAAAAAAATTGAGAGCTGAATGGCTACTTTCTTAGATTTTGTGAAATCTTGTATATCAAAATAACTTCGCTTTGCTATTTTGTATTCGCGTTATCTAAGATTTTATTAGACGTTTTTACTTTGCTAACTGATTATTTTTTTTCACCTCTGGCTCCTACTAAAAATAATGTATACACTTCCCTCCGAAAGTCTGCGTACAGGCGATCATCTTTTATATTCATGTAAAAATCGCTAATTAAATGAAGTCTTTCTGAATCAACACTATTTATTATTGATTCATCTAACGTCGTTAATTAAAATAGTAGCAACACAATCAACTGAATATTACATAAAATAATACAAATATTTATAACTTCAGAATGACACAAATCGTGGGCGCCAAATGTCTGCGTACACTTGAAAAAACCTTTAGAATAATGGATTGTAACTAAAAGTTAATACTTTTTAAGCTATTCCGTTCTTTCTATAACTCTTTCATAATATTTGGAAGGGATTTAACTAGTTTAGTTGTCTCATCTGTGAATATTTTGTTCCATTCTTCTACTATGGCAGATTTGAGCATTTTCTTGGATGTTATTACGTTTTCCTTGATTATTAACTCGAGTAAATCCCATAAATGCTGTATTGTGCTTAGGTCTGGGGACTAGGATGGCCTACGGGATTGGTTTGGGACATGTCAGAACAGCCCCGACTTTACAATGGGAGTCATTTGCTCGGTACCTTTGGGCCGCTGAAAGTAAAAATCATCACTCACCGCAAATTTCTCGGCACTTTCCCTGATATTTTACTTCAATAAGTTAAAGTAATCAATTTTGTACATTGTTGATTCAATAAATTCCAGATTACTAGCCGAAAGGCTTCCAATGCACCCCCAAACATTATGCCTCCTTCGCCATGTTTGATAGTCGAAAAAGAATTCTCTTTCTTAAGATCTGTCCAGGAATTTTTGCAGGCATATTTTTGTTGTTTTTGATGCCAAATTACAAAAAAAAAATATTTTCAATTGAATATATTACATTTTTCGAATAATTATGTGTCTTATTTAGATGTTTTTCGGAAAAGGTCATTAGCTCTTAGCTCTTTTCACTCGAGAGATGAATGGTTTCTAGAGTGCAACTCGACCATGATAGTCAACTTTTTCAGTTCGCTTCGAATTGTGGTTAAAGTCAAATTTTTTTGCAATGTCTCAGCTACACTTTTCGCTACTATTTGTGAAGCTTATAGTCTTAGATTTATTTTTGTAGAGCGTATTACAAAGCAAGATTCTCGAGGTGACACTGCATACGGGCGGCCGGATCTTGGCGTGGACGTTAAAATTTAAGTTGATTTGTAGTTTATGAACTTTTTTTGAATCAATGAATGTCTCCTATTAACAGTTTCAGCAATTTCTTTAAAAATGTCCTCCTTTTTTGAAGATTTCTGATGATTTTTCTTTCAATAATATATCGATCTCTATTCTGTTGCCTGCCATGGAACCACAAAAATTTTCAAATCTCAAATCCTAAATAAATTGTAAAATAAGCTTATAATTACTTAAAAACATGATTTACTGCAATTATTTACAATTAAAGTTCTTTAAAAGCTCTATTTTGTAAGTGTACGCAGACTTTTAGCACGGATGGTTGGTGATTATTTGAAGGTCATTCTTGTTTTTTTTATGTTTAGGTGATATTTGTTGCTGCTGTTTGAAAAAGGAAATTTTGAAGAATCCCTGACAGCTATCTTGATTTTCTAAAGCGAGATTTTAATAGTAATTATAGCATAAACACGTAAGATGATTGCCTGTACGCAGACTTTCGGAGGCAAGTGTATGTGTTTATGTGCGAAATTATAACCCGACATATACGTGGTTATCACTCAGTTCCACCTATCGAGTTCGTGGTATTAGTGTACTTCCTCTTACAGATCATTCAACGTTCCAACGTTTTGCTCGCCATTCGAAACATAAACTAAAAAATGATGATATAACAGTAATTGGAATAAATATGCAGTCCAATTAAAAAGCGACGAAATTGACGTTGTTTTGTCTCACAGTAAAGTTGTTGAAGGCTGTCTTAGTGAACGAATAAAAAACCTTTCTCCAAAAAGCCTGCATGCCTCCTTTGAATCGCCACACACATTCATATGGGCTGGGGTACAACCCGCAAACTTGGGTATATACAGTCAGCTACAACCAAGCTACACCACTCAGCAGTTCGTATATATGTAGATTATTTAAATCAATACAATTCTTCTTAAACATAGATTTGTTTTTTTATTAATAATTAGCAAGAGGCAAGGATTAAAACCACATTATTTGTTTCCCTGAGTTTAAACAAAAGCTTGGTTACTATAGTAATGGCTTTTGTAATGACGCGTTGATTAGCTTACCGCTCGATTTTACCATTAAATTCATTTCCATAATTAATTTGTCAGTGGGTGGCGGGAGATAAATTGCATATATTTACAACCATTCTGAGTAACACGGAACAACTTTATTTTCAAAAGTTGGTTTCACAGCAATATTTTAAGGGAGTATCATAAATTATTCTTTTAACTACATATGCTTTTAGCTTTCTAATTTTTTTTTAAAAAAAGTTTTATGAAATACTGATGAAATTTCTATTTTAAAAACATTTTTCGTTAATTATTTCTTTCTGTATAAGTATAAAAACAAAAGTGAGGTGGAAAGATTAATTGTTTATAAGCGTCGCTTTTTGAAATTACGTGAGAGAAATCTGCAATAGACCTTGCATTTTTGACCCTCATTTAATGAATGAGAGCAATATTACCTGTGTTGAGTTGCACCTCATTCTTCAAACTTCTACTCTATGTCAACGTGAAGACTATGAGTATTGACAGATACAACGTGTGTCAGATATCGTACACGGTGTGTCTTTAGTTGCACTTCGATCTTAAAGAAAACCTCATCCGAAATTTTGCAATCTTTATCTCAGCAACATTGTTTCAAATGGTTACAAAATGTACTTAGACAGTAAAATTTTTACACATCCATAGTCTCTTGCATTCTGATTTTGTGCCCTAATTTCTCTTTAATATCCTAACAAGGACTATTGAGAGCTTTTAAACATTAAATAAAATTTCACTTAAAAAATTTCAAATAGTCTGACGTTAAGCACGAGTTACAGAGATTGCCGAAGAAACATTTAATGTCGAAAAATATTAGGTAACAAAGAACTGTATGCACTCTTTAGCTGAAAAAATACATTTGCGTTACTACATAAATGAATTTTAATCATCAAAATATCTCTCCCTCAAAATAACCTTTCCCAAAAGGCAGATAACTAAAAAATTCCATCTTTAAAAAATTGCTTATTTTTATTTTAAAAAAATATATCAACTCTTTGTTTTTGAATTCTTATTCATTTTTGAACTGATTACCATACTTATGTTTGTACAAAGAAAAATAAGTGATAATCCAATGGAGATATATATGATGAATATCATATATATATATATATAATGAAGAGAGAGAGAGAGAGAGAAAGTTCTGCCCCTTATCTTTGATACAAATTCTATTTTTTTAACACATTAACTTTCAATTTCAATAGGTCACTCTCACCCAAAGTTTATTAGTTTACACTTATTGTTAATTCACTTTCTGTATATCTCCGTGAAGCAAAATTTATTTATTACTGCTCATAATTAAAATTAAGCACTGAAGGCACGAGGGGGTTACTGGTCATGAACCTAGTAGTAGTTCCGAACCATTGCCAACTGATGGAAAGTCACTTCAGATGGTACTTGCTTTCTAAACATTCACAGTACTTAAACGTGAGGAGTTTCAGCTTCAAAAGCACTATCGTGTATCAGCCTTTGTGCACAGTAGATCTTCTGTGGCATCAGAACTTGAATCAATGACATGATAGAAGCAACTCTGACCAAAAGTCCAGGAACATGACCACTCGGTTACCGTGGTCATTGCTCTAAGAAAGAACTTTCACAACAACACGCTCATTACAGAAATTTTAACAGTACATTAAAGTGAAAGTAATCGTAGTTTGCCGTGGAAAGTCTCTTAACTAAGACTACAAATTATGAGATATATAATCAGTAAAGTAGAACACTAAGAGAGAGAGAAGCATTTCATATTCCCATACATGCTTCCTGAAGTTATACGCATTCGAATATGAAAACTATCTGTAAAAAATACAAAAGTTATTACATGGTACACTACTGGCCATTAAACTTTCAACAACTGGCAAATACATAAAATGATATTTGTTGTACTTAAAGAGTATGGTATGACGACAAAATCACTAAATGTTTAAGCATTTGAGGTGGGGGGTTACAAGGGAGAGAAATTAGCAGAAACCGCTACAACCCTTGGGCACTAAAACAGCCCCTACCATAGTAGGCATGGATTCGAACTGGATTTGGATAACAGAAATGGGCTACTCATACTATTCAGCTTCAAGTCTTTACCGCACTTCATCAACAATCTTAGTTGGAGAGGAGTGGAGGGCCATTCTCTCAGACCAGATGTTTTCAATGGGTAACAGATCTGCAGACTATTTAAGCCAGGGTAACAATCGATTTCAACATGTGGTCTGGGTTTCTCTAGTTGGTAAAGGGCGTTTGACAGGCCTCAACGATAGGGCACAACGACTGGACGTAAGATGTCAGTAATGTACCAATCTGTGATCAAATTACAGTCAAACCGAGCAAGAAATGTGTGTGTTGCTTAATCAATAGTTGCTCAAACCATCACACATGATGCCCAATCGCACACATGATTCAACCCCCCCCCCTCCCTATGCTGATATCGTACAAGCAGGTGACGAACGGTCTCCTTGGAGCCCCCAGGCACGTATAGGCCATTAGAATACTGCCCATTGAACTGAAACTTCTGAAAAGACGACATTGTGCCATTCACGTATCTACACTCATGTCCATAAATTAAGGATAATTCAGAACCACACAGAAATTGAACTCTAAAATAAAAATTTCTCCTATAGAATTATCACACACATCTTGAAGCAGAATATGCAAAATTCAGGAAACCACCAGATGGCACAGATAGTACGTACCGATGACGAGAGAGTAAGAGAGGGGTATATAAGGAATGGTGGCAAAGAAGTAAAATTGTTCACAAGTGCTTTAAAAGCCTTTCAATGCAATAACCACATAGTTATGGCACAAAGGAAGCATTTGGATGATTTTTCACGTGCTAGAATTATCAGAAGACTGGAATGTGGCCGTACCCAGCGGGAAGTATCCGAGGAGCTTGGAATCGCCCAGAGTGTCATCTCCAGGCTTTGGAAACGACTTCAAGATGATGGTAATGTGAGTAGATGTTACAACACAGGGTCGCCCCCGAGTTACAACGCCGAATGAGGACCGGTATTTGGCAGTTACTGCCAAAAGAAACAGACGGGGCACAGCATCAGACCTATCTCGTCAGCTCTCTTCAGCTACCGGTACGACAATTTCAAGGCAGACCGTGTACAGACACTTAGGACACATTGGTCTATATGCTCGTAGGCCTGTCAGATGTGTTCCCCTTACCGCAACTCACTGTCGCCTGCGATTAACCTGGATTATAGAGAATGCATTGTGGACACCACAACAGTGATCTTGTGTGATGTTTTCCGACGAGTCCAGGTTTAGTTTGCAGTCTTTCATATGGAGAGCACCAGGTACCCATTACCACCAAGAGAACACCATTGAACGACACCGTTACGGTGGTGCAGGATGGCTCATTTGGGGAGGAATTATTCTTGGTTCCAGAACTGACCTGCATGTTCAGAGTGTAACGATGACTGGCCACATCTATCGGGATGTCATTCTGGAACAACATGTACGTTTGTTTCGGGGCACCATGGGTGCCGAATTTCTGTTTATGGATGACAACGCCCGTCCTCACCGTGCAAACATTGTAGACGAATGCCTTCAATCGGAGGATATCACCCGTATGGATTGGCCAGCATACTCACTGGACTTGAATCCAATAGAGCATGTGTGAGATATGCTTGGTCAACGAATTGCAGCCCGTCAACCCCCTCCCACCTGTCTACCGTAACTTCGGAGAGCATTGCTTGATGAGTGGTGTAATTTTCCCCAAGATCAGATTGATAATTTGATACTCAGCATGCGTAGGCGTTGTAAGGCCTGTATTACATCGTCCGGGAGACATACTCCGTATTAACCATCATACTAACCATGTTATACTGTTTTTTGTAAATAGGTTCTTTGTTGAAATTTGCTCCAGGGAGTAAAAATCGCAATTTTTATTAATTATGTCAAACATATAGCATCTTTTTTGCTCTTTACCTTTTGTTTAATAAATAGATTTTACAAATAAGTCAAATTTGTTTTGCTTCTGTCTCTTTCTTTGCCTGAACTTCTTTATCCTTAATTTATGGACATGAGTGTAGTTTTGTCGTTAGGTACTGCAGAGTCGCCTTCTCTCTGTATGCCCAGTTTTCAAGTGAAACCGAAGCAATCGCATCCCAGGTGACTGACTGTACACGCTGTTGAAAACGTCGTTGCACCAGACGAATGGATCCTGGGAGTTTTGCAAACATGCCCATTTCCTGGCTGATGGTCCGTGATGTGGTTGTATTGTTATGCAGGGTTGGTTTCACAATATGTCTGTCTTCTCGAACGTTAGTTATAGGAGGATGTGCAGATCAGATCCTGAATGTCATTCAGTATGACCCTCAGCAATCCATTGATTCCATATTTGAATGGTAGTGGATGGGTTTCGATCAATGGGGGACTGGAAATATCACTAAAAGATAATCTGCTCTCTTGGTAGGAAACACTGCTTCTATCGAATTCCTGCACTTGCTAGTAAGAAATTCTTCTTATTTGAAGAATTGCACGATCTTCTAAGCAAAACTCCGACCTTATAAAGCGCTTTCTGAATGAGAAATCCACTATATAACTTTTTTATGCAGCCCTTCAGATGTCGTTTCTCTCTCCTTCGTCATCTAAATTCGCTGAAATACTAATAATTTGCATATCCCAACCTCTTTTTCCTTTCATGTAATGCTGATGCTCGTTAGTTCATTCCTTCTTGGTGTTGCAATTTTAGTGGCCAGCATTGCATATTGGAATTATTACGTATATGGTCCACATAAATAAAATTAAATGTGAAATATCAGTTTGAATATTTAGAAATATGAAACTCACGGTATATATACGTATATATATATATCTGATTTGAAAAAAAAATGAAACATAATAATACTATATACTGTACTTACAAAATAATGCAAAATCAAATACAACATTTAAATGCAAATCTTTTTCCCCGTGTGCTTAAGTAAAATGAAAATAAAATTATTTGTACATTTCATATATAATTCACTTAATTGTTTAAGGTAAGAAGCATTTATGAAAATTATATAAAATCACTTAATTAATTTCTAAAGCTATTAAAAGTTATTTTAAACTTTATTATTGCTCATTTTAATACGTGATTAAAAACTGCTTATGTTTTCTAAAATAAATCCATTAAAATCATTACTTTCTCTTATTTAAAATGTTTAAGCCACATTAATTTCTTTGGAGGAATGGAACATAATTATTTAAACGTGTTATTTATTTTTTTAAACAATGAGTCTCTAGTAAACACATGCCATTTATATAAAACTAGTACAGAGAGAATTATTGTCTCTCTCTATAAATAATACAAAATGATAATATAATTCAATTAATAACTTTCTGATGTTGAAATAAACTTAAAAGTAATAATTGGATAATGCTTCCCTAAGCAATAAGCTGATTCATCCCTGATAAACTCGTAATGATTTAAACAAAGACATTTTTTTACTAGAAATGAACGTAATTATCAATGAATTAGTTTTTCATAATTTAAAAAGCACATTATATATGTTTCCTTTTTTTAAACTAAGTTTTGAAATTAAACTTGTATCAATCCATGTCAATTAAAATATTATATTATACTATAAAAATGATATTAATTAAGGAAAGTCAAATTCCTAAATTCAATTCCCAACTCTAAGATTTTAAAATAAAATAGAAGCAATTGATTCCTCTTCAATCCCATTACTTAACGGGGATTCGATACAAATTCATAGAATGTTCATAGAAATTGCCACTTCACAAATGGCACTCTCCTGTATCAACTGATTCAGCGTTTCATTGTAAGTTCCAAACTCAAGAGTAATTAAGGTTAGTTCTATTTAAATGAGAATATATTCAAAATTTGTCACTTTTCATAAAGGCAGTTATTAACTTTCCGGGGCATTTTTCGAGCATTTAGCATGTTCCTCCTTCATTTATGCCCAAAGGGATACTGCGTTAGAACCTTTTAAGCTCATTCGGCAAAAGTTTCTATTCGTCATCACTTTAAATTTCGTTACGTCAGCTTTGATACCAAAAATTTAGGGGGATATGCATAATAAAATCATTCAGTTGATTATACTAATTTAGAATTTGTCTTCGAGTATATTTGATGAGGAAGTTTCATCTGAATTTGCAATAAATTGCCTTCAGGCATTATGAAGCAATTAAAGTATTGGAACTTAAGATTTAAGAGCTTCTTCAAAAATAGTCAATTTAATATAAGATGTGATAGAAAGATGTATTCTAATGAGAATAAGTAAATCATAATTTTGTTCACTCACTATAATTTTTAGTGATAATTTAACTTTAAACAATATAATGCTTTATACATGCAGTCAACAAATGTTTGATTTCAGTAAATTAAGCGTTTTATGAAGGAAATATAAATAAAAAGTCAAACATCCTCCATTGAACATAACTAAATAGCATTTTAATGTATTGTCAATAACTGAAAAAAACGGAAAAAAATCGTGTTTCAAAACTATACATAAATAAGCATTATAATATGATAAAAATAAAGCACCTAAATGGCTAAAAATATTAAACCTTAAATTGCTAAACCTTAATGGCTTAACTTAAATGGCTAAAAAAATTAAAATAAGTAAACGTATTAATAATATGAGTGAAACTTTTATGTAAGTAAAATATAATTCAATAACATATTACTACAAAAGAAAGCAACTAACCTTAATTTGTACGTTTTAAAGAGGACACTAAGAATGATGCTACAAAATAGAAAATTAAACTTGACTATACGTTTCAAAGAGCATATAAGAATGATAGATATATTTATATTTATATCAGATTTTAACTGTTTCAATTTTAAGTAAAACAACAGTAAATTTTTTTCTATATATTCTATATTAAAGGATTTATGAAGTTTATAAAATCGTTAATACAAAGATTTCCTCCCAGGAAATTCATCACAGTAGCCTAAAGAATACACGGAATATGTACATAGAATGGCATAATACAAGGAAAACAATGCCAAGCAACCGTTACAGAATGTATCGTAAGCACAGAAAACTCAACATGAAAAGTTTCAAGAGAGGGGGAAAAAAGAAGAATTTTATGAAGAACAACACACAGTCCCTCTTTTGTACAGCTTTCAAAATTCAGGTTGGGAAATGTGAAAGTTTATGAGTCTATAGTAATCATTTCCACTCTTCCAGCATTACTATTTCAGAGGTTCTTGGGAAGTGGAACGATGAATTACAACAGTTTCTGTAAGAGTATCCTAAATATGTCCTGTAGGATCTACAGATTTGTTTGGCCAATCCATCCTAATCTTCTGAAGAGACTGAGCATCATTCTGTCGGTTTATATTCATTAAGTTAGTCTCTAGAGGGGCAAACCGGTACCATTGTAACAGAAGAAAACCATCGAGTATCAGATTGCCATGCACTATTTATTTAGGGGGGTTCAAATATGAATATATATTTATAATCGTTAATAATACAGTAAATTGTTATAATTCCAACTCAATACTGTACAAGAAGGGAATACTGTAGAGCAAATTAAAAGATCCTGAGTAATATAGCTGTCAACTCTTAGGCATAGGACTAGTAATGGAGGTTAACTATAATTTCAATGTACTACCCATCCCATTTATGCAAAAGAGAAAGAAACTCATGTTGATATTTTTCATTTGTACCGTTTGAATGTTTATACATTTTTTTCAAAAGTATGCTTTATTCTCATTCTGTTCTGCTTTAAAAAAAATGTAAAAATAAAGTTTTTTAATTATTCTATTTAATAAATTTTTATACTTGTTAACACTGTTGTTCTTCTAACTGTAACTCGTTAAATTCATTTTAAAACGGTTAGACAGGAAGTTATCTAAAATACATTTCAAAGTTTCAGAAGTTTCTTTAAATTTTTCTCCAGGCGGCTCTGCCGTAGTTTCTGATATTTTTGCATTTCATTTCAATGAAATTAACTAACTGATTTGAACTTTAAAGAAGAAATGCAAAATATTGAGCTTAGGATATGGAACTGAAGTAATGATACACACAATTTAGTGAGCATATATATAAATTTATATTTAAATGTTTATTAATACCTTACATTTTCTAGAAATGTATTAGTTATAACAAAAAATTTTAATATATTACAGCATAATATCAATAACATAAAGGGTACTCAAAAATTCAATACTAAAACTGAAGATCTTAACACGTGATCTTTTGGAATGAAGTATTTATAATTTGTTTCAATATAAAGCGTTATATAAATAAATATCAAAATTCTAAAGAAAGCTTCTTCACCAAAATAAGCATAACATGTTAAAAAACAAACTTGTTTTTAAATATTGTCACTTAATGTGTGGTGTGACATTTTACATACAACTTGCACATAAATAATACAGAAAAAATGCAATGATTAATAATCACCGAGGCGGAAAAAGTTTTCTTTCATGTCTGAATAGGGAAAGAAATTACATTTGAACACACATACATAGTTAAACATTTTGTAACATTTACAAAATGTACTCTGATGTGCTGACACCTTAATCCAATTATACTAGTTTAATTGATATCATTGAACTAGAATTTTAGATGATTTTGAAATGGATTGATTAAATAAGAAATTAAATCTGAATTTAAGCTATGAATAAATAAAGTGCTAATAGATAGACAAAAAAGATTTCAGAATCAATGTGCTTTAATCAAAGAAGGAAAATCATAAGGTTATGATATAATGGTGATATAAATTTCGAAACTAGATTTAAAGTTAATAAATAGTGTAATAAATAAAGTTAATAAATAGTGTAATAAATAAAGTTAATAAATAGTGTAATAAATAAAGTTAATAAATAGTGTAATAAATAAAGTTAATAAATAGTGTAATGCATGGATAACCGTAAGAAATGATATTTCAATTTCCAAACTTTTTTATTTTGCATTTTCTCGAAGACAATGATTTCATTTTTAAGTAATGCAAGGGAAATAAACAATAGGAGAGTAAACTATAATCTCATTTTATTTTTTTAAAAAAATACATTTGCCCATTGTGGGGTTTTAAAGTCCTTCCTGCTTATTTATAATAATATGAAGTAAGCCTATAACCTAAACATTGAAAAAATGTGCTAAAACGCTTATGAATATTGAGAATTTAAAATGAAATTGGAATTTTGGAATGTTAAATGGATGTCTCGGACATGTCTCTATAACAATTTCTACTCAGAACTTTTCAAAGAGTTTTTGCACAATTTGATAAAATATAATTATTTCTCAGTTTCGATAAAAAATATTTTAAAAAACAAAAACAAAACTCTGAAAGCAGATATAAAAAACTATTCGAGTAAAATATGATAATCTGATTTTCTGTCTTGAAAGCTCTAATTTCTTAATTGCATACAATTACTTCCAATAGCTTAAAATAAAAAAGAATTATTTATAGCAAAATAAATCATCTTAGGAAGATATAGATACTAGAGAACAATTTAAAAATCCTTTAGAATTAACTCATTAAGCACAGCAACACCGTTAAAAATCTAACATAAAAGCTAACTAGAAAAATTGCTAAAATAACTAAAACTGAATGTTAAACTTTCTGTGCGTTAATCATTTTCTCAAAATCACTTAATCAAAGTCGTTAATCATTTTCTGAGTGATCCGTAACACTTAGCACAAATATTTATAGAAATGATGATCACATTCAAATAAAAAATGGGACGTGGTGGTTTTGAATCTAAACTATAGTAAAATTTCACAGAAAAAATTAGCATCTACAATAAGTACAAGGGATGATCAAATGAAAAGGTACGAAACGACACGGTGGGTACAAATATAGACTTTATTCAAAATATACACCATAGGCCTGAGCACAACGATCCCACTGATGAACAAGCCGCAGGATTCCTTGTTCCCAGAATTCCTGTGGCTGTGACGAAACCCAGTCCTTCACAGTGTCCTTGAGTACGTCGTCCGAGTTGAAGCGCTTTCCTTCAGTGTTTCTCAGTGGACCCAACACATGGAAATCGCAGGGTGACATGTCCAGACTGTAGGACGGATGGTCCAACGTCTCCCACTGGAACTTGTCCATTCCATTTGTGTGACTCTGGAGATGTGTGGACGCGCGTTATCATGGAGCAGAACCACACCCTCCGTGAGCAGCCCCGGTCTTTTGTTCTTGATGGACCTGCGTAGGCGTCGGAGTGTCTCACAGTACACATCGGAGTTAATGCTTTTTCTGTGCTCGAGTCATTCTGTGCTCGCATCATTTGGACGCCGCTTTTTATAAGAGCCTTTGCTCTCTCCTGCGCATGCGGGCACCCGCGCATGATCCGATCCCAGTCAGAAGTCTCCAATGGCATCCCGAGATGTCTCGCTACATTCTCCCTTGGCGGAATATGCAAATATTTAACTGTTTCATTTTTATGTAGTTTCGCACCTTTTCATTTGATCACCCCTTGTAATTCTTATTTGGGATGAAATTAATTTGATGCTTA
>BMAO01026649.1:0-36463 GCA_019973975.1 Trichonephila clavata
TTTATTTTATCTTCTAGAAATTTATTTGATTTGCCAAGAAGAATTTTCATTTAATCGATTTTCTCAAATTTTGAGTGTAATGGAGCTAAGAGCATCCAGTTTCTATCATGGAACTTCTGCAACATGCACGTTTTAAACATTGAAAAGAAAATTTTTAAGAAGATCTGTTACCATAAAAAGCAGTATTTGAATTTTGCTCAAAATTTGAAGTAATGTTGATTGTTTTCTTCGCTTTTCGTGTTTTTAAGTATTAATTATGAATTTCTACCGATTTACCAGAAGTATATATAGTTTAGATTATTCTTTGATTATTCTTTTTTTTTTTTTTTTTACTTCTTTCATGAAAGAATTTTCGGAACGAAGGATTCGTAGGATTTTTCATAAAGTTCAAGTGCTTCCTTTAAATGTCATCATTATTCGTGATTTTTTGATAGATAATTCAGCCAATACATCTCTACAAGATAAGTATTCATTTAAAAAGGCGTGCGTGGTTGAAACTCTGATCAAACAGGTCGCTTGTATATCCCCAGTTTTGAAATCATGAATACAGAAGAAAAAAATTTACAGGAATCTTAAATGAATTTCACAGTTCGACTATGAGGCATGTTGGTAATTGGTAAACATGTTGAAAAAAATATTTTTAAGTTAGAAGAGATTATTTTGAAGAAAATGTAATGAATGGAAACTAATAACTCTACATATTGTATGTTTTGTGACAACATTCGAAGTACTTTTTGTGTGGTATAATAAAAAATAGTATATATACCTCCCGTATAATAAATAGTATATATACTTTATAAATAAGAATTAATGTTCATATATTTGCTAGTTTTAATTATGGGATTGGATTATTCGGAAGTTGTCTTAGTTTCACAGAGTTATTAAAAAAGTTATTAAGTACGATAATCAATCTATCGAAAATGATCCAACACTCAGCAGTAGAATATATTATAATCCTCGACTTTTCAAAAGTTCACTCACAATTTGGAAGACATTGCAACTACTGACTTTAACAGAATCTCTCACAATAACATTAGAAAAAGAAATAAAAATTATCATTTTAGAGTATTCTCAGGAATTAAATTCTTTAAATGATAAGAAACAATATTATAAGATGGAAAAGTTGCTTTTTTAGGCAAAATTATTTATATTAAGTCATGGAACAAGTAGTCTTTGAGTGTCTTCATCTGTCTTAATGGCTTTTAAGTTAAAGAAAAAATAGTTGAAAAAATCTAGTATTTCGAAAACTTTAATCTTATATAAACCTTTTATCAGTAGAAATTATATATTCTTAAGCAGCAATGTATTATTTTGAAGATATATTATTTAAACTAAAATTTTTTAATAACAATTAATATTAATTTCATTTTAATGCATATAATACCGTGATTGATTACGCGCTGTTTTGTACATAATTTATTTTTAATGAATAAATTTATCATTAAATTAGGGATTCAAATTAAAATGGAAAAATGCGCATCCTACTGAAAAATTAGTTTCCAGAAGTCTCAAAAATATTCTTCTTGAAAGTTAAAGAATTGTGGAAAGTTTTTATGCTCTTCCAGAATTTAAAACATACAAGGCCCATTCTCAGTTAGAATCGACTTTTGTATGAAAAATTTCTTACAAACATACAAAAAAAGCTTTCAATTTGGAGAAAATTTATTATCTTTTAGAACTCAAATCATACAAGACGCACGCTCAATTTGAATTTTACATCTGTATGTTATAATATAAATGTATTTAATAATATGGTATATATATATATATATCATATAAACATGTACAAAAATATTGATTAAGGGAACAATTAATTATTTTCTTTGCCCCAAAGGTGTATACAAGGATGTATTGTAATTTATTTTGTGGTAGATGTGATGACAATTAAAAAATTATTAGAATTTATTTCCTCTAGAAAACTTATTATAACTGAGTAGTCTTGTACCTAGTACAATTGTATTCTTTCTCTGTTGCAGAAACGCTCACTTCCTGCTAAAAACAGTAAAAATTTGATGTTGATTTCTGCCACACACCAAAAGATCTCTCTGACCCAGCATTAATACTCGCCAAAAACAATATGCGAATAAGAATCCCCGACAGATTAAAAACTGGTGCTGGCAGGGAAAATCAATAGAGAAAGGCAAGCTCAAAATTAGGGCTGTCCGATGACACTCAAGTAACAAAACAATGGGCTGAGATGCAATTTCGCTTTTCTAGACGATAAAAATTACCGCATGTTAATCTCGCAAAGAATGTCGGATAATAGCACTGGAGGACAAAGCGTCGCCAAATCTATGATATTCTTGTTCGCCGTAGAAAGGATTGTCCGTCTGAGAGAAGAGTCCCTTTGTACGATATTGTTTTTTCATTATTTATTTGCGTCTTGATTACTTTGTGTCAGGTACGTTGGATGCAAAGACGCCTGTGGCATTAGTTTGTTGGAGGAATTACTGGGGAGAGATAGGATCTTGTTGCAGATTTGCTGGATTGGTGTTGCTGGAGGCTTTTCCGGTAGAAAGATGCGTTTGTGTTTTTCGTTCTGCGATTAGCGAAGGAGGAATTCTGTTTGTAGCCACTAATGAAATATTTTGGACGGGGCTCACATATATATTTTTAGTGCCTCTCCCTCTTGTTGTTGTGTTATGGGATTAATTTACATCTTTTTTTCGGGGGACGGCGTTTGTATTTGCTAATTGCATTATGAGCAAGTGTGATCAAGGAGCTTATTGTTTCTTCACCTGAACTTAGTTTTTTTTTAAATGAAGGATGTAATTAGTAGTAAATATTTGTGGTATTTATGTCTATTAAGATTATAAAATCATATTGGAAATTCACAAGAATGTTGTCCTTTACGGAGATTTAAATAATGAAGAGGACACGTTTGTATATAATGTCCTGAGATTTTATATTGACGGAAGGAATTTTATCTGTATACGCTACTAGAATGCTTAGAGGAACTTTGATTTAATGTACTTTCTTGCACAATCAATTTACGCATATTCTGAACTTACAGGTTAAAAAAACACTTTGTGTATGTGTGAGTATGTAGTGCAATCGGCCCATTGAAGGAATTAATAGAAATGAAATCAGAATAATCGCGTTTAAAATATTATGACTTATTGAAATGGGTTTTAATAAACTTATTAATATAAAACTGGGTATACATGGTTTTATAATACACAGTGTTTTAAAGATTTTTTATGTCTATCTCTGTATCTCATTTAATAAGAAAAATGTACGGCTAGTTTTGGTTAAATACATCTAACTTTTTTTATGACTCAAACGTTTCATAGATAAGCCAAAAAAATTGCATCAAAATTTGAGGGTGTTTATTATCCGTAAAGTTTTTTTTTTCTTGTGACAGATCGACTAATTACTGATGAGTATTGTTTACATGTTTTAAAGCGTTTAATAGTAAGATTAATCATATTTGTTCTGAATATCATCAAAAAATGACGTTTGCGAAAAATTCACCCACCACATTTACGTAATTTAGCATTTGAGAATTATCTTTATTACCAAAATTTAAAATGAATTTAAAGTTTTGTAATTGTTAAATATATTGTAGTTATTTATATCTTTATATATAAAACTGTATTACAGTGTTTGTTTGCGATGGACTCCGAAACTACTCAACCGATCACAATATAATTTTGCATACTATGTGTCATTTCGTCCAACTTAAAACATATGATGGTTTTTATTTCAAAGAATCACGTCATAATTTTTTATTGCCGGAAATGTGAAGAATCCTGAAAAAACGTTGCCAGATTCCCGTAAGGGAATAATCGCAAAATGTGGCATTGCTCATGTGTCTGTGGAAGCAGATATTGCAAATCAAAATGCACGAAAATTAAGTGCCTGGCGTATTTCTGGGTGTGAAATCCGATTTTCGAGTCAGTTTCCAAAAATAACCGTAACTTTGCCGGATAAAGCCGGCCGACCGTATTTTAGACACACCATAACAGGGGCTTACATTAAAAGCCTTGAATCGTTAAAACTTGGACCCTAGCGTACTTCAAAATGGATAATCCGAATCTGATATCCAGTCTGAGAAATAACTGTAACTTTGCCGGATAATTAGGACGACCATTTATTACGCAAACCGTGGCAAGAGCTTACCTTTAATGTCTTGGTGCGGGAAAAGTGCGTTTCTATTGTAATTCGGGATGGTGAACGAGAGTTTGAAATCGAATTTTAGAAATTCCTGTAACTTTGCCAGATAATGCCGGACGACCCTAATGCCTCTTCCAGGGACTGAACTTGCCGACTCAGGGGAACAAAAGTAATTTCCAGTTGTATCTAGGGGCGGAAAAGAAAAATTTGAAATTATATTTTAGAAACTCCACTAAACTTCCGGATATTGTCTGAATAAGGAAAAAGGCAAATGATTCGAGTCCAAGCGTCCGGATTTTCATTATCTCTAGCGACTGAACTTGCTCGCGCTAGAGCATCAAAAGTCAGCTCCGTGTGCATTTCGGAGTGGGAAATGAGAATCTGAAATTGAATTTTAGGAGTTTCGATAACTTTGCCGGATAATGCCAGTCGACCGTATTTTAGACACACCGTAGCAGGGACTTGCCTTAAAAGCCTTGGATCATGAAAACTTTGTCCCTGGTGTATTTCAAAACGGATAATCCGAATCTGATATTCAATCTGAGAAATAACAGTAACTTTGCCGGATAATTCAGGATGACCGTCTTTTACGCAAACCGGGTCAGGAGCTCACCCTTAAAGTCTTGGGTGGGAAAAGTGTATTCCTTGTGTAATTTGAGATGGTTTAAGCGAGTCTGATATCGATATATAGAATTTCCTGTATTTTTGCCAGATAATGCCGGGGGATCGGAATGTTCTCGGGCAGCAGTACCAGCCTATCTTGCCGACGTAAAGTGAGTGAGTGAGTGAATATTAAAGTCGCACTTTTCAGCTAAACGGGGGCTTTTTGCGACTGACAACATCATTTTGAACCATGGTCAAATGACGCGGACGACACCTGAGCTGGCACCCCTCTCCTAACTACCACACTACACCAACGGGAGGACGTTTGAGCTCTCAACAGATTTAACGTGCATCGCTCCCCTACACGGCGGGTTTTCAGTGGTTCTGGGCTCGAACTCATGACACGCTAGCCATGATCTGATGCCTTGACCACTTGGCTACCGCGACCACTTGCCGACGTAGAGACGCAAAAAGTGGATCTTGATTGTATTTCGGAATTGCCGATCCGTATATTTTCAATCCAATTCAATATAATCTCATATCTACGTCAAATAATGCCAGACGAAAGTATTTTGCACGAACTGTGGAAAAGGCTTGCTTTAAAATTTTTGAGGAGTGATAAATGCTTACCTGGTGTTTTTCAGGATGGGGAAGAAGAATAATCTGAAATCGGATTTTAGAAACTCCCGTAACTTTGCCGGATAATGACGGCCGACCGTAATGTCCCCTTCAGAGACTAAACTTACTGGAGTAAGGGCGTCGAAAGTGGGCACCGAGTACTTCTCGGGGTGGGAACAAGAATCTGGATACGGATTTTAAAAGCTTCCGTAAATTTTCTGGATTTTGCTGGAATGAGGTCAAATGCCTTTGTGTTCAAGTTCCACCTCCGGATTTTCATTCTCTGTAGCAACTAAACTTTCAGGTGCAGTCGTGCGAAAATATGATTGCAATAGGAAATTGCAACTTCGGGCATTGATGTCACTGTGTTATATAGTGAAAAAACTGCACATTCCACATCAGCTGCCATTGGACATTCATAAAATACAAGATACAATATGTACCATTGAAAAAAAGAGTGGATTGGCTATAGTATATTGCAAATGAATTCAGTCATGATCAGGGATAAGTGTAGCATGAACCATAAACATTCACTCAAAGCATTACATAGAGCTTTGCAAGATTTAAATGGCAACGATAAAATATTCGGTGTTGCTGTTGTATTACTGTTTGGTTATTTCCGACAGGCATTAACAGCCATTACACGCTCTACTTCTGCTCACGAGATTAACGCCTGTTTAAAACAATCGTTTTGATGGCGAAACGTGGAAACACTTCGACTGACCAAAAACACGCGAGTACATTTGCAAGATGATCAATCTGAGCAAATATTTCCTAACCAACTACTGAATATCGGAAACGGTGAATTAGAACTTCATCCCAATACATAATGCATGAAATAACCAGACGCTTTATGTAATGTTCTTTAGGCAAAAAGGAACTGATTGAGAGTGACTTTCCGGATATACTGTATAATTATCTTGATAATTATTGCCTCTGTAATCCTGTTACTTAATTAGAAAAATGTTTATATTGTGATGAAATAAACTTTCAGACACAGGGTTGTTGCCAGTTGATCCAACGTTTTTTAAACCAATCGTCACTATCGTTGATGAAAACAAAACCGTAAGTTTTCCAACCGAGTTTTTGAACTCTCTAGATATATCAGGAATGTCACCACATAATCTTCGGTTTGTTCCCTGGTTATTATCTGCGTAACTTAAATTCACCTATATAATGCAACGATGCACGTTTGATCATCAAAAAATTATACCGGGAACTTCTTGAAGCAAACATTTTGACTGTAAAGTTTGAACGAAAATTCGGTTCTGCTACTACGGAATTTGTTGCCACGTATTCCACTGATACCCCGTCAGAATCTCTAATATCATTCAAAATTCTTCAATTCCGATTTGCGTTTGGCTTTCGCGATGATCATAAATGAATCGGAAACCGAACAATATTCATTTGATACTTGGACTTAGAAAATCCATGTTTCTCGAATGGGCAACTAGATGTTACATGCTCACGTGTGCGGAAACTATTAAATCTATTTGAGTTAGCAAAATACGGGTTACCGAAAAATATTGCGCTCAGATTAGCGATTAGTTATATAAAATTATTATTTGTTATACTTTAAAATGATAAAAATAATTTTAAAAATCGCAAAGAATCAACGTTATTTACCACATTTATAAAATTAAATCTTCATATGTTGTTACTTAACGACTTCGTTAGTAATTCATGCATTATACTACACTCAAATAGAAGATGTATGAAATGCAAAATTAAAATAATTTGTTGTTTTATACTTTATTTCAACCCTCCAAAATTATAAACGAAGATTAATTTGACTGCACTGAATAGCTTAGAATAATATTGAACTAACATATTAAAACAAAGCCACAGCAACGCGTGGCCGGATCAGCTAGTATATATATATATATATATATATTTAAAATTTTATAATTTTAAAATTTTTTAGTTTTTTGTAGTTGTGACAATACAAACAGCTTTGACTCGAACTGAACTCGGAACAGCCATTTCAGTCGTTATTAAGTCGTTGTAAGAAATATGTTTAAAAACCGGAGCTTATTTTGTAACAAACATACTAAAAATATTACTTGTTTTTATTATATTTTAGAAACCTAATTTTAGAAATTATACTTGACTCTCTGTATTTGAAGATAGGGCTCCCCAAACTTTGTATCACCTAGGGGGGCCTGTCAATGGTTGATACTTTTGCCTCGGCCACCTGAGGAAAACGTTGATTGCTTATATTTTAAATTTTTTTGATTAACAATTTTAATTTAATTGCATTTCAACGATGTTAAATATTAGCATTAAATACAATTGCATCAAAAATTAATATAAAGTGCTTTAACATTGAATATAAAGTGATTTCCATAAAAGGTCGCAATAACCAAAAAGAAGTACCGTAAAATACGGCATATAACGTGCAGCTATACTTTCAAGCTGCATTTTTTTTATTTTGAAGTATATTTGCCCCGTATAACACGCTCCTACTTTTAACAAAGAATCATGAAATGTACGTATGCAATGCTGTTATGTTTTTAAGCCATTATCCACTGTATTATCCCAAAAGCTTCAGAAAAATAGTATATTTCTAGAATTACAACCCTTTAAGTTCATAAGAAGGGAATGTCATTTTTTTCAAATAAACATATTTCGATATATGTAGAAGTCAAACTTTTTTTATGCTATTCTCTTTTTTTAAGAGCTCTCATCTTCATACCCGGCGTATAACGCGTGCCCCTGATTTTCGATCTTATTTTTTGTGATAAAATTGCGTGTTTTCGCCGCATTTTACAGTAAATAAATTGAAATAATTTAATTCTCTTTGTGCTGCCCAGTATTATTTGATCCACGGACCGGGGATTGGGGACCACTGTTTGAGCAGACCGTGCCATCGTGAACACATGACAGATATAATGTGCATTAGAGCTCTTTTACACGGTAAATCTTGGATGCTCCCAGAATTTGAGCTTACGACTCATCAGAAACAATCAAGTCAAATGAAAAATGCATTAAACATTTATTTATATGCTGATTTTGCCTAACTACGGTGACCTTTTTATAACGGAACGATAGAGTAAACTTCACTTTCTTACATCATTCCATGCCCGCTTTTTTTTAATTCTTCGTTTCTTATTGAAAAAAGAAAGAAAAAAAAACTCTTTGTGTGTGAAATACTTTTGAAAATTTCAAGAATGTCATCCTCTATTTTATTCGTACTCGATTTCTTTTATGTATTATTTTTGAATGGATTACTACAGCTCGAAAAAAATTTTTATAACCAAAATATGCATAAAAGTGTTAAGTCAACCAACCGTTTGAAATCAGCTTCATGCCTGAAAGGATATGGTGGCCATGTAAACCATTTACTGTAACACTCTGCAAAGTTCCTTCTCTAATATTTCTTTCAAAATTGATATTTTTAAATGGCGATTAATATTTTATCTTATAATCTTTTGAACATTTATTATTCATATATTTATTGATAAAAAAACTTATAAAATACCAGCCATACTTGAATTAAAATTTTTGATACTAATAACAGTACTTGTTTTCCATCATGAAAAATGTACAAGTAAATTCCCATTATAATTCCATTTAACTATTTCTGTACGAATTGATTCGTACAAATATTTTTCTCCAATTTTCTATAGGGTTAATAGCAAAAGTTTTTCAAATTCAAAAAATTATTTATATTAAAATGAGGATCGGTTTTTTTGCTTAAATTTTATTTACGTTTTTATTAATTCAATTTATTATCTAATACTTTTTAAAATATTAAATAGTCTCATAAATTCTATCTCTTGAGTAAAAGAATATTTAATAACTTTTACATATTTTATAAGTACTGTTATTTGACTTGCTTAGTATAGGATATGGTGGTCATATAAATCATTTGCTCTGTAACACTCTCTCCGCAAAATTTTTTCTCTAATATTTCTTTCCAAATTCATATTTTTAAATGGCGATTAATATTTTGTCCTATAATATTTTACACATTTGTTATTCATATATTTATTGATAAAAAAATTCATATATTTATTGATAAAAATACCGGCCATATTTGGATTAAAATTTTAGATACTAATAAAAACACTTGTTTTCCATTGTAAAAAAATGTACAACTAAATTCCCATTATATTTCCATTTAACTATTTTTTAACGAATTGATTCGTATAAATATTTTTTCAATTTTCTACCGGGTGAAGAGAAAAAGTTTTTAAAATTCAAAAAATCCCTTATATTAAAGTGATGATCGTTGTTTTATTTTTTGTTTCATATTTATATACGTTTTTATCAATTCAATTTATTATCTAATACTTTTTAGAATATTAAACAGTCTGATAAATTCTATGTTGAATAAAAGAATATTTGATAACTTTTAAATTTTTTATAAGTACTCTTATTGGACTTGGTTAGAATATAATCACGTTGGGCTTTTATGTATATAGATATTGCTATCATCCAATTTCATTTGAAAATTTAACGTATTTAACTTAAAAATCAACAATTGGACAAAATAAACTTTTATTTTTCAAGCATTTACTGAAAGAGAATAAGAATTAAAATAAACTCACAAAATCTTTCCCTTGTATGATAAACATTTAATTGTATATTTTGTTAAAAATGCTAAAAAGTTGCTTTTAAAATATCTGCTACAAAGAAATAAATTCAGTACATCATTAAGCATTATCACAATGCTATTTCCAATTTTCTTATTGAATCTTCGCATCCATCCAATTCATTAATCAGTCTGCATTCTAAAGAAAAATGTTATGGCATTCAAACTCTCATTTTTAACCAATCAGCAAAAAGGAATGTCTTTTATATCAGTTAACACAAGAGGATGATAGCATGACATATTCATAGGAGATAGTCAATGGGATATATTTCATTTTTCTGGCAAATTTCCAGTATTGGCTAAAAGAGTGATTTATTACACTCTTTGAATAAACATGAATATCCAACACCAGATAAAATTACTGAATCTAATATTATTTATCGTCTTGTCTGGCTATGTTGTTTTAATGAAATTGTAACGGCTGTAAATTTTATTTTAACTTTTTTTATGCTAATTGATGAATGCCCTAATTTTAGTGAATTCAGCCTGAATTAATATATATATATATATATATATATATAAATAATAAATTTTAAGTCAATCGTAGAAGTACAGAAGAAGCTAAATATAATAATACAATGAAAATGGTTTAACACGATACTGAGAGGACGGAAATATTTTTTCGTGTTAAAAAATATTGTAAAAAAAGCAACAAAAAACATATATTTAACAAAATTAAGTTTCTTAGAATACATTTTATTTCCATAGAAATGTGTTATTATGCATGTCATTCATAAAAATCAATGAAACAAAACAGTCACAAGAAGTATATTATAAAATATTAAATACCCTCGCATTTTTTTAGCACCAAAATTTCACGTTTGTCCTATAAAATTCCGTAGTATTATTAATGAGTATAACACGCATTATTCGAAGTCTGGGAAGATTTTACAATCCCTTTTTCAAAATACTATTGATAACTTTCAACACACAGCAATAATTAAAAATAGCTTAGAGATTACCAGAGAGTCACGAAGGATATGATAATTCTTTCAATGCATGGCTTTGACTTCAATGACCTTTTTAATTCTATTGATATTGATTATATGATTAGGGTTCTACATTAATTTATGATAAATATGATTTATATAATTCAATGAAAAAGGAGAAATTTCATATTCTTGTTAATCTTGTATTACAAGAAAATTTCATTGCATTTGATCAGAATCTTTATACAGATCAGAGGACTACCTCAGGGTGGTCCTGCTAGTAATTGTTTAGCAAATCTGTATGAACATTTTTTTGAAATTGAACTTAGTGTTAATGAATCTTACTTACTTTATCGTTATATAGATGATATAATAATTTTTGGTAAAAGTAGTGAATTCAAACCAAATATTATGTTCTACCCTGACAATCTCAACCTTCTTAAAACTACCTTTAACTCTAATATGGTTGGATTCTTGGATTTAGACTTGCATCTTATTGACAATAGAGTAGTGTGTAGCATTTTTGACAAAAGAGATTCTTTTAGTTTCCATGTAATTAAAATTCATGTATGGAACAGTAATTTGCATCTTTCAATTTACAGAAATATTGTTTTGAATTTTTTACTTGGAAATGATAACTTAACTACACAAAAAATAGATAAATTAAAAACACTGCTGGTCACCGTAAATGCAACACCCTGAAGGAAGCGCGCAAATAACATGAAATTTACAACATGCATTAGCGGAGGTGAGATAGGCAAATGATTAGAATTTAAGCGCAGACATACATCACGCACGCCTGTGTCGCCACCTCAAAGCGCTATTTAAGGCTTGGAGGTTTCGACGATTTCAAGTTCGGCAATTGTGTTTTTCTTGTGGTTTTTCAAAAAACGATCAGTTATGTCTCGTAGAAAACAGCGACCAGCTTTTGATCAAGTATCCGAGTTCGACAGAGGAAGGATAGTGGCCTACCGAGATTGTGGATTATCTTTCAGGGAAATCGGTAGTCGTGTTGGACGAAACCAAACAACTGTAATGTGGATATGTGACCGTTGGATGCAGGAGGGTACGACGGACCGACGTGGTCGATCGCATCCACCTCAGTGCACCACTTCCCGTGAGGACAGGTAAATTGTGTGCATGGCAGTGACGGATCGCTCAGTCACATCACGAACCATAGCACAGCACATTGAGTCTGTAACGCCTCATTCAGTGTCTGCGCTTACCATTCGACGCCGTTAACAGCAGAGTATCATACGACACCGTTTACGTCCGCAAGACGTCCATTGCTTGGTCTGCCCTTGACGCAGAACCACAGACGTCTCCTCCGCCAATGGTGCGATGAATAAAGGATTTGGGTGGCAGAATGTAATGAAGTTGTCTTTACTGACGAGTCACGCATCTGTCTGCAACACCACGATGGTCGGATTCGAGTCTGGAGACACCTTGGAGAGAGGATGCTGAATAGCTGCGTTATGCTCCGCCACACTGATCCTGCACCGAGTATTATGGTATGGGGCGGTATTGGATATCACTCTCGCACTCTTCTAGTACGCATTGCCGGTACTTTAAACAGCCAGCGCTACATCTCCGAGGTGTTGGAGCCAGTTGTCCTTCCTTACCTTCAGGGCTTAGCCACAGCCATATTTCAACAGGATAATGCGCATCCACACATGACACGCATTGTCCAAAAGTTCTTCGTCAATCACCAGATTGAATTGCGTTCCTGGCCGGCTCGCTCTCCAGATCTTTCGCCGATAGAAAACATGTGTTCCATGTTTGCTCAACGATTGACCCAGATTACACCCCCAGCTGCCACACCAGATCAACTTTGGCAACGTGTGGAAGCTGCTTGGTCTGCTGTACCCCAAAAACCCATCCAAAGTCTCTTTGAATCAATGCAGATGCGTGTGGCAGCGGTGATCTCCAACAATGGCGGCTACTCTGGCTACTGATTCTGGCAGGCACCACACTTCACAGAAGTCTATAAATTTAATCATTTGATACTTGGTCAACATGTTATCTACAAAATAAATTTTGTTGTGCTATCTCTTGTATTTCTTGGTGTTGCATTTACGGTGGCCAGTAGTGCAATATCAAGACATTCTTCCAATGCTGCTTAGATCATGACTATCCTTTTAACTTCTTAAGAACTTATATTCATCACAAATGCATTAATCGTCATGCTACTTCTGATTACAAAACCACCACACAACAATAGGATCAAGTCAGCATATTAGTGGTCTGCCCGTGAAGATTGTTGTAACACTCTTCTCACAGATTACATTTTTTCTACGCTCTTTCTTGAAAATCTTACACATTGAAAAATTTCTACATTTTTGACAACCAACCAAATTTCTACATTTTTGATAACCAACCAAATTATAGGCCACCAAATTTGATTGTCATTTCTATTGGCGTCTATTTTTACAAGCTGGTTTAAAGAATGCTGTTAGGTATAGTTTGGATTTTTAACACAATGAATAATAGCTTTCCATTGGTTTCAAGACTGTTGGATGTCTTGGAACAAGCTCTGTGAGCAGAACTTTTGAAAAATCTTTTTTGAAGAATCCTTTTATTAGGTAATTCTTTTAGTAATTTTTTGCTTAAACATTTTAGGAGAATTTTTTGCTGAATTGTAGTCGGTTGTTTTCTCATACTTTCTGTGAGATTTTTTATACTTTGAATTTCTCTTTATAATATTTTGGTTTTCCCTACCGAGTTGCAACGGGGGAAGGTTGGGGCCTTCAAACTAGCTTAACCCCACTTAAACGGTCCTATGTCCGAAATTGCTTTTTGACTCGCTAGGTTCTTTTTTGTATTTCATTTTTATATATTTTTATAAATTCGATCTTCATGTTTTTCTTTATTTTTATTACGTTATTTCTTGTTATGTTCTTTATCTTCTGCTTTTTGTTTTTTTATATACTTTATAAATTTCTTCCATATATATATATATATATATATATACTTTTGCTTCGCTTATTTCATGATGTTTTTTTTTTTTTATATATATTATTATTGATATCTAATCTAGATTAAGATTCGATTGTATTGAAAAATATATATATTTAAATGTCGAAAAAAAAAAATCATCTAATTTGTATTTTCTAAAATCTCTAAATTGAAGTATATAATGATATTTGCTCTTTCGTAACCCAAAAACCAAGTGGATTCCCGCAAAACCAATTTTCGGTGGATCTCTACTCCGTAAATTGAACATGCAAGCCAAATTTCAAGTCTAAATCTAACAGAAAAAAACAAAAGTTTTACTATCAATATCCCCGTAATCCCATTGAGAGCCGTTTTCCAAAATTACCGCTCTTAGCGGATTTCAATTAAACAAAAGAAAAATGCAAACCAAATTTCATTATTATAGTCCTTGTAGCTCGAAAAAAGTAATTTTTTTTGTCAATACGTCCCAGTAACCCCCTGCAACCCCCCAGAACTTGATTTGCTTAAAATTTATTCTTAGTGGATCCCTATTCAACAAAAGAAACATGCTTAACAAATTTCAAGTATATGGGTCTAACAATTAAAAACATTAATTTTTTTCTGTAACTCCTCTTGACCCCTCGCAAACATCCTTAGGGGTCAATTTTCGTTTTACTCTTTGTTAGAGGAACTCTATTCCATGAAAGGAACATGCCTACCAATTTTCAAGCAGGATGATCAAATAGTTTAAAAATGGAAATATTTATCGATTACGCCTCTTAAACTCCCGAAATTAAACTTGGTAGTTGTTATTCGCAAAACCCATTTTGTAGCGGTTCTCTACTTTACGAAAGGAATCTGCTTATCAAATTTCAAGACTGTACGTCTAACAGTTTAAAAATGGGGATAATTGTCTATAACGCCACTTGAGCCCCCGCAACGCCACTTCTGGGTCTGTTTTCACAAAACCCATTTTGTAGGGGAATTGCACTCTATGAAAGGTATCTGCTTAGCAAAATTTGAAGACTGTGCGTCCAATTAATTAAAAAGGCAAACAAATTATCAATAACGCCCTTTGAACCCCCGCAACGCCACCTAGGGGTCGATTTTCACAAAACACATTTTGTAGTGTATTTCTATCCTATCAGAGGAATCTGCTTACCAAATTTCAAGACTGTGAGTCTAATGGTTTAAAAATAGAAATAATTATTTATATCTGCCTTTAACCCCCTGCAACACCCCTTGGGGGTCAATTTTCTCTAAACCCGTTTTATAGCGGATATTTACTCCATGAAAGAAACATTTCTACCAATTTTCAAGCAGCTAGGTCAAGTAGTTTAAAAACAAAAATATTTATCTATTACGCCACTTATACCCCGCAACGCCACTTAGAGGACTGTTTTCACAAAACTTTCTTATAGCTGATCTCTATTCTATGAAAGAAATCAATTTATCAAATATAAAGACTGCGTCTAATAGTTTAAAAATGGAAATAATTATTTGTAACGCCCCTTAAGTCCCGCAACGCCACTTGGGGGCAATTTTCGCGAAACCCATTTTGTAGCGTATCTCTACCCTATGAATAGGAATCTGCTTACTAAGTTTCAAGACTGTACGTCTAGTAACTTAAAAATCGGAATTTATAACGCCCCTTAAACCCCCGCCCCCGCAACACCCCTAGTGGGTCAATTTTCCCAAAACCCATTTTGTAGTGGATATTTACTACAGGAAAGAAACTTACCTACCAATTTTCAAGCAGGTAGGTGAAGTAGTTTAAAAACGGATATATTTATCTATTATGCCCCTTAATCCCCCACAACGCCACTTAGAAGTCTGTTTTCACAAAACCTGTTTTGTAACTGATCATTATTCTACGAAAGGAATCTATTTATCAAATTTAAAGACAGTGCGTCAAATAGTTTAAAAATGGAAATAATTATCTATAACGCCCCCTAAGCCCCTGCAACGCCACTTGGAGGTCGATTTTCACCAAACTCATTTTGTAGCGGATCTCTACTCTCTGAAAGGAATCTGCTTACCCAATTTCAAGATTGTACATCAAGTAGTTTAAACATGGAAGCAATTATTTATAACGCCCCTTAACCCCCTTAACGCCCCTTGCGTTTCGAATTTCGGAAAATTCGTTCTTAGCTGATGTCTACTCTATAAAAGGAACATGTCTACAAAATTTCAAGTATGTAGGTTGAATAGTTCGGAGATATCGTGATCAGTCAGTCAGTCAGTCTCAGTCGCTTTTCTCCTTTATATATATATATTATATATATATATATATATATATAGTTTTAAGTCAATTGTCAAAGTATAGAAAAAGCTAAATCTAATAATACAATAAAAATTGTTCGTGTTAAAAGAATTTCGTATTAAAAATATAGTAAAAAAACATATATTTAACAAAATTAAGTTTCTTAGAATACATTTTATTTTCATAGATATGTTATTATGCATATCATTCATAAAAATCAATGAAACAAAACAGTCACAAGAAGTTCAAAAAATTTACAAGAATTTTTTTTGTTTTTTTGTTTTGAAAAACGAGCATACTGAGTTTTGAAAAATAATCTGGTCTTTTTCTTTGCATTGCCATTTCTAGCATCAAACTTTCAATAAATTGTTCTACGTCGTCCATTTTGTCATTCTCTCCCCCCCCCCCATTAGAATGTGCGTCTAAATAACTGAGCGTTCTTTTCAAGAAGATCCTCATTTCGGATGTTTGTAGGGGGTGGAGGGTGAAAGTAGCTTTGATAAACAAAAATGATTCGCATCACAGGCTATTCCGAGGGTATTTCAAAGCCACGCCTCCTTTCTACGAAACATATGAACACCTCTCTTTCATTTCACACCCCCTTAAATCTCGCAAGCTCAGCTACTGTTTTCCCTATTTTGTTCATTTCCAAAATCTTTTCGTGTTAAGAGATTTTGGTTTCGTGAAAAGAAGAATGAAATGCATGAAAATACTTAGTAGTTTGTCGTAACCATTGTATTATTTTATGTTAACCGATATTTCTTCCTTGGTGTTTTCGCGCCAATCGTATTTTAATGTATTTTGAAATTTGCTACCAAAATTAGATTTATTTGTTAAATTTCTTTAGTTTATTAACTGTATTAATAGTAATATTTGTTTTACATTTTTTTGTTGTTGATTTCTTTCATGCTTTTTAATTTTACAGCTTACATTTGTTTATAACATACTACAATTATTATTTATTTTACAATATTATTAGTTTCAATAAACACTGCCCGGGAAAGCAGCTGGATCCCAAACACTTTTTTTTTAACTGCCCTTTCATTGCTCGTGCCCTTTTCAAAATTGATATGACTGTAACATGTGGACACATTATACACAGACAAGGCCGAGAACATTGTCAGCAGTGATTCACGCTTTTGGCAGTATTTAATTTTATTGCCGTATATGCCAGTGAACTTTGTTATACAAGACAAGAATAACAAAATTAGTTTTAGTAAATTTATCTCCTTATTTGTAAAATTGACCTATAATTTTGGAAGAAAAAATTCAAATAAATTAATACAATGCTGGCATTCAGATAAAAATACGTGGAAATTTTAAACACGACCCTTCTCTCACTCCCTTTCACTACAACGGATATTGAAATGAAATATAGATTTAAAAATAAAATAATTAAGTATGTTTTCACTTTCTATCAAAATAGATAAAGTTGAAAAAAAATAAAGAGCGTTTAAAATTTTATAAAAATAGATTTAACTGCTGAAAAATAAAGCGGGTATTGAGAACATTTTATTTTCTTATTTAAATGATTCGATTGACAATAATAAAAATGCTTTAACGCGTGGTCAGTTTCCTTGTAAATTTAATTTAATTGTATCTTAATTAAGCGCATTCATTTTTATATCGTGATTTTTTTTAGGTTTTTACTTTCTTGAAAGGTTTCTTTAGTGTCATACGCTGTTAAGTTTTAAGGACATTATTTTGTAACTTCATGATTAAGATTTTGTGTTTTTATGTGAATATATTTAATGACTGTTTATACCTTTTTTTAATGCAAACAAATTCTGAATACAATGCACATGTTTAAAGAATTCTTCTTCTGTGAAGTTTTACATTTACCCTTTCTTTTCCTCGTTTGCTTAAACTTTGCTTTGTTCTTTTTTTTAACACAATAGAAATTTATCGTGTTTTGAATTTTACAGAATCGCGATAAACTCATGCGTGAAATTGGAGCGATTAAATCCTTGTTTATATTTTGTGTTTACATTTAATAACTTGAAACTAACCGCATCTCTTTTTACAACCAGACATTAAAATTATCTAAATTGTATTCAAAATTTAAAGGTATTTTATAGAAAAATACTTTTTATTTTAAAAATATATATATAGTATAAAATATATATATATATAGAGAGTTTACTGAAATGGAAAATATTATTTTTTTCTCTTTTAGAAATTAATCTTAATCAGTGGCATTAAAATAATGCATTAACACTATCCTCGTGACATATTCACGAAATAGTTAAGGCATAAAAAATTCTTTTTTGATTCAACATGCAGTGAAATACGTTTTACACGAAATAATACAACGGTCACGACAAACCACTGTGTATTTTCATGCATCTTTTTCTCTTAAGAGGGTAAGTTCATGAATTTTGGCCACCAAACACATTTTTTATTTTCCCATTTTAATAAAATATGAATTTCTACGCTTCTAATGGTGCAAAAACTATCATTCTACGTACAGTAGAAGTACTTTTAACAATTTTTTGAAAATGTTTTACCACCTGTCAAAGTCTTCTAAATCCATTACTAAAATCCATTTTTCTCAAAACTAACATTTGTACCATATAGGGAACATTTGTTCCTAAGCTACTGCATTTAACAGCTTATAACTTTGCATAATTAATAATTACACTCTAATACATACTTTAATCGAGGGATTTTTTCAAAAAAATATTCTGACCTAATTTATAGCATTAAACATCATAAAATTTCACTGTTTTTGAAAGAAAAAAAAACAGATTTGTGCAAAAATCATTTTTTTTTAAAAAAAATAGCTCTCTTAACATCCTATCCATAAAATCTCTGATTAAAATATGTATTATGGTTCAAAGAATATTCAGTAAAAAAACTGGAGATTTTTATTCAATAGAATGTTTATAAATGTTCCTTAAAAATACCTATTTTTAACATTACTGATTCAGATCCTGTTTCGTGAACCTACCTCCTTAACAGGAAACGAAAATTGCTCAACATGAAAACATTTCTTTTCTGGGAGTAAACAAAATACGGGAGACCTATGCCGCGTAGTTTCATCATCGGAAGAATTCGTTGTAGTAGATGATGATAATATATGGAAAATTCCAATTATATGGCAGACAAAGACATTTTGAAGTTTGTTCAAAGCTCTAAAATTACCACTGATGCAGATACAGACGACAAAAATTAAATGAATAATGCAGTTTCTGACCATGAGGAGTATTATGAAAAGTATATACAGTTATTTAGACATGCATTCCAATGGGATGCAAATGGACAACATCGAATAATTTGATGCTTAGAAAGACAATGCAAAGAAAAATATCAGATTAATTTCCAAAAAACAATAAATGTTTTGTTTTCCAAAAAACTTGAAACATTTGGTGTTAAATTTTATAAAACTCTCGCGCGCGTGAATATTTTTGTTTCATTGATTTTTGTTAAATACATTCATATGTATATATCTATTTAAATAAAATGTACTCTAAGAAACTTAATTTTGTTGAATATACGTTTTATTTGTTTAGTTATTTTAATATCCATTAACACGAAATTTTTCAGTCCCATCAGTTTTGTGTTAAAACGATTTTCCCTAAAAAACAAAAAAAGAATCCTGAAGAAATTTCCACCAGAAACCTACCAACCATGTTTCAGTCTTCATTCTTAATTCCATTCAAGACTCGTTGTACAGAGAAGCTGATAGAAGTCAAATTTCATGCTGGCATGAAATGAATGTGGAGAAAGAGGGGCCAACTCATGAGTCGTACGTCCTCGTCACTTGACCGTGGCTGAAATCACTAAGTTCGTCACCAATTTCCTCGTGCATTTTTCTTATTGCGACATTTACAAATAAGGAATCAATCAACCTTTCGTTCACATTTAGATTAAAATGTTGCTTTTCAAGGATACTGTGAAAAATTAGCCTGTGAATTTGATTTGATTGACTAAGAGATAACGCTGCTTAGTGAGCTAGAGATGGATTGAAGAACTACGTCGAACCGACAGAGCATGATGTAGTAATTGTAAAGTGATTTCATGATAATTTTTTTCGCATTATTTCATGAAATGCTTCTCAAACTTTAAATATTTGCGACCCAATATTCAATCATAATTTTCATCGCGCACCCCCATAAAATAACAATGTGTGTGCGTGTGTTGAATTCAATAATACTATACTTTGAAGTTAAGCCTACAATATGACTTTAACTTCTTAAGTGCCACCGGCGTATATAGACGTCTCACTCAGCCAGTATATTAATTGACCCGGACGTATATATACGTCTTTCCGAAGTACGATCTTTTCTCTCTCTATGCACTGCTATCAATACAATTATTTCAAAGCCTTTGGAATGCAATAAAAGGACCTAGACAGTGTTTAGAAGGATTTACATATTTCAGAGGATTTGCTTATTTATTCTTTTCCTATCCCCCCCCCCCAATTTACCACATACGCTCACCTGCGAACTTAACGGTGGCATTGGGGAGCGAATCGTGTTATTTTTAATCGGCATGTAAGGGATTCATTATAAACCGAACAAATTATCAAGAAAGTGTTATTTTTCGTTTTTAATTTTTTTAATATATGTGGCAAGCTTATATATATATATATGCCCATGCCCATGGGGGTCAGTGGTAATTATTAAACTTTTTATTAACTTGTTATTGTTAAATTAATTATAAAATACATATAGCGCAGTACTGATATATTTATAAGTGTATTGTATCGGTGTAAATGTGTATTTTATTTTTCTATTATGTCAAAATGTATTTTATTTGTTGACTTTCAGTTTATTAATAATTTTTTAATAATCTTCTGTGTTCGACTTTTCAATACGCTTAATATAAATGTCATATTATGTATTTGTGAACGCAATGTATGAAGGGGTTTTGTGAAATATAATATTATCTGTCAAAAGGATTAAAATGGTTCTATCAATAAAAAAAATGGTTGTTATTTTACACAAAATCAAATCGGGATCATTGTTATACTGAGGAATTTTCTCTGATAGTGGTACAAAATTCTGAAATGGAACAGGGACCTGTAAGTGAGGGAGTGTTAAGAATGTCGCATTAAAGAGCAATATGAGAGCTATTGGCGACGGACTTCATTACTTTAAACCACATCCAGTGACGTGGATGACACCTCTAATCTGACTCCCCCTCTCCGAACAATGCCAACGGGAGGACTCTGAGCCTTGACAGATTTAACATGCGTAAGCCCCTCTGTATGGCAAGTTTTCAGTAGCCCTGGGGCTCGAACTCATGATATGCCTGCTATAACCGGTACGTAGCGCTGACTCATCAGCTACCATGGACCACAAGGATTTGTAAGGAATGTTCCAAATAGGGGCGTAGCTAGCGCCGTGTCAGCTGTATCATGGGGCTGATACGGCCCCAAGCTACAGGGGCCCCAACATGTGTAACTACAATTCTACTAACAAGTGTTTCATATCTAAAAAGGGGCCCGAAGTAATTTTCATACAGTGCCCACTCAGAACTAGCTGCGCCAATGGTTCCAAATTCTATTTTGCAGGTAGGGAAGGAAAGGGGAGGGCTTCTTGGATATAATTATAACAGTAATAATGATGACTGTACTATATCTTTAATGGAACTAGACTTCAGAACAAGTGTAAAACGAATAAAATTAAAACAGCAGAATTGTATGGTCATCTTAAATTATCCCTAAAATCCCAAGTTGTCTTATTTTTATATATGCACATCAAATTAATATGAACATGTTTTTTGTGTTTTTATTGCTTGTTAAGTATTTATGGAAGAAAAATAAGAATATGCATCAACACAAATGTTTGGCGTTTCGTATATTAAAACGAATTAACAATTTTCAGGACAGAATTATCATTAAAGAACTATCATTAATATTTTGCTACACGATTTTTTAAATGATTGTCTGATGTTTTTTTTTATACTTGTGTCTGTATTATTTGATGATCAACGTAGTACTAAACAAACGTTGTCATAAATTTTTTTTTTTAAAAAATTGTCATCTAAAAATTTAAATTTCTGTCATAAATTTATATGCTAGTTGCAAACTACAGAAATTATTAATGATTATAACAATCTAAAAAATGAATTTGGATCATTATCGAATGTCTTTTATTTAAAATATTATTAGAATAACTTTAACAAATTTAATACACTGATTTACTTGTAAAAAACTCATCCACATAAGTATTGGTCATGTTTAAACATCAACAATTGTATCATTTTGTTTTTTCAGTTTTTGAATTTTAAACTAGGATTTCTATATGAAGGAATAATATAAATATAATCAAATAATCCAAATATTTTAATGAATACTATTTGCGGTTTTGGTCTTATTTTGTCTGGATTTTTTATTTTCAGGAAAATTTGTATTGCAATACTGTCATGTGGTAATAATGTAAAAAAAATTACATCAGTTTATAATGATCTCCAAAGTGTGTTCTTCATTGTAAGAATATTAATAGAATAAAAATACTGCGAGATAATAAAAATTTTCAAAAAATAATCAGTATTATTTTTGTAATGCATAATATTACTCGAATTATTTAAAATCATCACATTTTGGCATAAAAAATTAATTAATCAGATTAAGTTATAGAATCATTGGTTTTAGGCATTTTAAGTAGATTATTATCAAAAAATTTTGACAACTCGATATTTATATAATTATCTGGAAAGCTTTGATTAAAAAAATCATAGTTTAATAATAAGAATATTTGATCTGAACTGTATATAGATAATTGAATCAATATTTCATACATCAATCACTAGATGGCGCTTTCTCAAATCTGTTGGGAAAAACTTGATAAATTCGATTATCAGATAATTAATCTCAAATGCACACAAAAACTGAATATTTCTCGGGAGAAAATTTTTTATCCAATAAAAATCATTTTAATTACAATTCTTAGTAAAATATTAAATTCTTTTCCAGACATTTTAATTTCAAATCTGTTATCGACGTGAAAAGTATAATAAAATGTGGGAGTGAAGAAAAAATTTAACATTACAAATTCGGTGAGACGTCTAAATGAGTCCCATGAGATGAAACATCAGTTGAAGGTCATAAAACTTATTATTTTAAATGATTTTCAGCGTCCAAATCAATGAAAGAGAGGCAAAGTAAAAAGAACGAATTACAAATCGATCGTCATATGTTTAAAATTAGAACATGAAATATGTCTTTTTCGCGTGTTTGACGAGAGTTTGACTAGTCAAGTATATGTTTTAGTTAAAAATTAATATTTACTTGAAGATATGAGCTGGTAATAAAATTCGCTTTTTAAAATTACGTGATTTGTGCTGATTTTAAATAGGGTTGGTTATCAAGTGAGAAAACTTTTCCACTGATCAGTTATTATTTCGTGAAGAACTCAATGTTTTGTGACTGAAAATTTAATTAAAATTGGAATAGTTGGAATAAAATAACTGAAACTATTTTAAAATCCGAAAAAAAAATGCCCATATAGAATTAATGTTTGGGAAGTATAAAAATAAATTTGTATAGAATGTTCGGATAATGTGTGTTTCGATAAAGTATCTGTTGTGTAATTTAAAATTGTTACATCCTTTTTTCAAATAATTGTTTTTTGCTAAGAGCAGGGGAGTACTTAAAAAATACAGAATGTATTAAAAGTAAGGAAAAACTTTTATCTGAAAGGAAAAAGACTGATAGCTAAGGGATATATTAATCTTTTAGTCTTAGCTAATCTAGTTAAAGAATGCTCTTCAAGTATGAACCACCCTTGAGAATAATGCCTTAAACAAAAATGTCTAAAAGTATTAATAATGATAAAATTGATTACATGAAGATTATATGGTTTATTTTGCATTAATATTTATAAGCTGCCAAGAATTATGATTTATAAAGAAAAATTATAAAGTCTTCACATTAATTTGCACCATATATTAGCAAATTAAAGCAGCGCAAAATTTTAATTATATTAATAATATCTTAAATAATAAATATAATTAAATGCTCAAATATAAGATGAAAAAATACTACTCTATTAACATTATACTTTACATGTTTTCGTGTATACAAAATTATATGTACCAGCTGTAAAACTCAAGCACCGAATTTAAAATTTGAGAGTTACCCTTTAATAAAATAAATAGTTTCAATTTTTTTACTGAAATTTGGAAGACTTGCTTTTGTGTAAGATCGCTACTACTTGAAATTCCGAAATAATATACTGAAATATAAAGGATTTAATTTTCTGACTGGATGAGAAGATGTTATGAACAAAAGAAGCAAGTATTGCTCAATATTCTGACATATGGTGATATTTGGATTTCGTACGCACCTCGATTAACCGGCTGTTGATTTAACCGAAGGAAGGATTCATAAGGGAAAGTATGTTTTAAACATTGAGATTTTCAATTCTCTTAAATTTCACTCAAAGTTTATTATTGTTTATTCAGTTTAGTAATAGAATATAAATTTAGTTTAGAAAGAGAATATTTTTCGATTTAGTAATACAATATGTACGCTGCTGGCCACACAAAATGCAACACCAAGAAGGACCAGTGATATCATATCGAAATTTATTTGGAAGATAACATGTTGTACAAAGATCAAACAATTAAAATTACAGCCTCTTGTAACGTGTGGAAGATGATTAAATCAATAAGTGAAAAGCCCCAACATTGTCGGCCATAACCGCTGCCACACGCATCGACATAGAATCAAAGAGGCTTTGGATGTATCCTTGGGGTACACAATCCATGCGACTTCCACATATTGCCAAAGTTGATCTGGTGTAGCAGCGGGTGATGTATCCCGGGCAAGTCGTTGTGCAAGCTTGTATCACACGTTTTTGATTGGCAATAGATCGGGAGAACAAGCAGGCCAAGAAAAGCAATTCAATCTGATGGTTAAGGAAGAACTCTTGCACATTGCGTGCCACGTGAGCAAAACCAAAAAAAGAATTCAAACTTCATCAGATTGTTTTGCTTGATGTTAAACAATCTTCAAAATCTCTGCTTTTACGTAGAAATTTTCCTAATATAAATAAAGGTTTATGTGTTTATAAGTTAACAATACATATCATTATTTATTATTTAGTTATATATGCGTAACTCATTAAAATCTTGAAATATATACAATAATGTATTTTTCTTAATTTCCTCGCAATTCTGAGTAAAAAAAAATAGGATATAAAATATAAAACATTTTTACGGGAAAATGTATAGTTAGTTTCAGTCTGTCAGGTTTGTACCGTAAAATCAGGTGTATAAGTACTGTTTATTTAAAAGAAATGATATACTTAATAAACTTAGATAGAAACTGTATACTATTTTTTTTTTCAAAATATTGGAATCATAACTCTAATGAATGACTTCAAAACATAATAACATTGCGCTCGTACATTTCAGTTTTCTTCATAAAAAAGGGTGTGTGTGTGTGTGCGTGCGTGTGTGTGTGTACGTGATTTGGCGAATACACTTAAAAATTTAAAAATGCAGTTTGAAAGAATGCGCGTGTGTGTTATATGCCGGGTTTTACAGTAATTTGAATTTAAGCTAATGAAAAATTTAAATAAAACTCATGAAAAATAGATAACATCATAAAATGTGTTGTGTTTTACATGTTACTAAAACCCAACATTTGGAAATTTTCTTTTTTTTTTTGCGCCAAATTTTAGTTCTGTTATTTGATAAAAAGACACAATCAAATATCAGTATTACAAATTACGTGGGGGATACCATTTTTACTCAGTAAATACTAATTTGTCATATCATAATCACGTCATCCGAATTAAGCTTTACATGCAGTTGATGACGTCTAAATAAATATTTAATGTTTTAAGTAATAACAACATATCTCAGTGAATCTTTTTCTCCTGTTATATTCTTTTGTTACTGGCAAAACTAAAAAATTTAAAGAAACAAATTTTGGCGATAATTTGTAATCATAAATAAGAAACAAAATTATGGAAAAATCTAAAGAAAAAAAAACTTTCTTATGAAAATCTGAAGGGAAAAAAATGGTTTAAATTTTTGAAAACCAATAATCATTTCTTGTTATACTGTATTGCGATTTTATTTTATATAATACTCCTCGATATAGCTTAAAAGAGAGATTTTATGCTATCTTGTATGTATTAAAATACGGAATAACAAAGTTGTCTAAAAAAGAAATAACATTTTCTATAACTTCCTTCATTTTTTTTAAAGTTATCTCTATACTTTGAGTCACTTGCTTTCATTCTTCGATCATAAAAGCAGAAACTTATATTTCTGTTACTTAAAAAAATCAATATTTTTTTCCAGTAATATTAAAAACTAAAAGGGATAAAAATGTATTTACTTATTTTGTTGTATTTTTATCCCTCTTTTATACCGTTCAATTTTATTCTACAATAATTATATAATATAAATGCTTTCATCTTGCCTCTTTTTCTAGAGTATGTAGCACGACGGAATTTAATTTAAATATAGTTAGAAATTTATATTTTCGTCTTGGGATTTCAAAATGTAAAAAGAGCCAAAGGTATTTTAATTTTTCATTTTATTTTAAGTTATTCCTCTTGTATTTTATTGGAGTTTTTCTTTCTATCTTGAGTTATAAATTCATAGCATAAAAGTCTTTATCCTCTGTTTTTATTAAATTAGGTGCAATTCAGTTTTGTCCCGTATAAAAACATTTCAATATACAGTAACACCCCGAACTTACTTGGTAAATGGGACTGAATGATATAAATATATAAATTACATTTAGTTGGGGTCGGAGACGAAAGAAAATAATAATTTAGAAAAAAAATGTTTAGTAAAATCTAAGTTAACACAAATACAAAATCGCAAAGCGAAGTTATTTTTGTAAAATAAAACAATCTTCAACATAAAATCTAATCTATTTTGAGTCTGCCTGCTCAAAGATATTTTTTCTTTCCCAAAATTTCTTCGTAATATGCTAATAATTTTTTCCCCTTGTTTTGTTGAAAAAATATGCTCACAGTTGAAATCTGTATTTTCTGAAATTTCGTTTTCCAGTTAAACTCTCTCAAGCCTTCTGTCAAACTCCCAACCGTCATTCGGTCATTTGATTGAAATGGATCTAAAGACTCAAGTTCTTCAATGTCTTTGAAGAGCTTCAGTCTTGCTCATGCATTTCTATGAGCTCATCGATTGTCAGCTAATGATTATGGGAATCCAGTTCTTGTATGTCATCGCCATCCACTTCTAAGTTTTGTTGCCTGATAAGATCGACAACTTCTTCAATCGCATTTCCAATTTCACCAGTTTTACCAATTTGTTTTCCCTCGAACAAAAGAAGAATGGACGAAATTTGAAAATTGCGCAACTCTGGGTTCGCGTAAGTCGGGGTAGTGTAAGTCGAGATATTACTGTGTGACGGATCTATACGCGTAATTCAAAGAACCTCTGGGGAATTCTTTTGGGCCAGCATTTTTTTTCAACCAACCTTCTCCGAAGGTCAGGAAGAGTAATATGCAAATTAAGTTATATATATATATATATATTCTTTATTCGCGAGTTTAAAAGTTAGTGAAGTGAGAATAGAATAGGAGTGAGACGAGATTGCGTTGGGGAGAATATACTCAATCATGCAGCTCTACCTTTAAGATAATTTTATACAGAGCTTATTTACTTAATGACCGCAATAATAATTTAACTTTATGAACATCGACTTGATTTAAGATCACAGTATCTGAACTCTTGCAGTCTTCTATTTTACACGTTGACTTTAACAGCTCTCCAATAGTTAAACTAACTATTTTCTTAATATTCCAACTTCTCGCTTCCTACACTGTTTACGTATACGTTTCACTGTCGATTTATATAATTTCTCATTTATTCACAATTCACTTCACTTCCAATCTATTCTCCCTTCACTAACTTTTAGAATATATATATATATTAAACTTAATTTGCATATCACGCTTCCTGTTCTTTCGGGGGAAATGCTGGACCAAACGAATTCCTCAGAGGTTGATAGGATAGATCCGTCACAACTGTATAGTTAAAATTTTGTATCTTGTATATCGAATGGATCTGAAACAAAGAAGTTCTAAAAATCACGTTTTGAGATCTCTCCTTATTTTGAATAGTTTATTGTTGTAGCTCGAAAATACTTTAGGAAATTAGACTTCCATAAATAAAAGTAAAAACACAAAAAATAATTACTTTTACTTAACAACTAAAAAAAAATTCTTTGTTTGCGATATTTTTCAAGTTTCACTAAATGGTTTAATTAATTTAACTAGAGAAATAAAACAAAAATAACTCTCAATTTGAGATAAAATAAATAATTTAATAAATCCATGTGGTATTAGATAAGTTGAAACTAAAATTTGTAAAGTTAGATGTATGCGTGTTGTTTTCCAAAATCTGAAATCGCTTTTCTCCTTGTTAAATCCTTACCGTTTGTTTAACCGTGTGCAAATCTTGCCAAGCCGGCACTATTGATGGCAACACAAAATGTGCAAGAATAAAAACGAATTCACTGAATTACCACTGAAAACCGTAACGGGAATGACAGAAAATGATTGTAACTGGTGATGTTTGTCTGAGGTTGGCTGCAACAATAGCAGATACATCACCTGCGTCCAGTTAACTGAACAAAACTAATGAATCCTAACAGCATGCACAATAATAGTTAGCAATAATATTTTAGGAATTAACGCTATAAGAAAAATATCAATATGTTCGCTTGGCTACATCAAAGAACATTTGCTAAACGAATAAAAGATTAAATAAAAATATCCTACAAAATTGCGTAAACAAACTTTAAAAAACAAAAAAAAACCGTAATCCTTTACGGAAAGAAATATATTTAAGAAAACGGAGCAAAAGCTTTAACAAACTGATATAGTTAAAAACAATTATCTTTATTACTTTATTTAAAAGCACTCCATTGCCAGAAAACAGTAAATGCTTGTGCAAAATTATATCCTGGAGTAAATACATACATATTGCTTAAATAATTTCAAACCATTTATACAAAACTAAACAGCTTCAAAATATTTTAGTAATGCTTCATTGCATAAAAATAAACTTTATTATGTTGATTAATCCCCTTTTTTCAAATGATGCTTACTTTTGAGGGGGGGGATATGGAAATATGTATGTGAATTATTTAAGGGGAAAGTTTTACACTTCGTTATATAAACATTTTATATCACAATATTTTTCTTTTAATTTTATCCTCTTAAAAATTAAAGCAAACATCTTTACAATACGTAATCATTATGAGATATGTCAAAGAGATATATAACGCATAAATACTAGTTGAAAATATATCCAAGAGTAGAAATTTGAATTTTCCTGTTACAATTTTAGCTATTCTTTAAACTTATCAGAAAAATAATTACTATTCGACCAAAACATATAATTAATAAAAACATTGGCAGTTATAGAGACTGCCGACAGAAGTGAACACTTAGAACTTTTAGTATTAAAATTTCAAAATTCATAATGTTTGAATTAAAATTATCAACATCAATCTGGTTTTCACATCTATTGGCACTCCGAGCAACAACTAAATGCATGTTTATATGGCTTTTTATTATTCAAATATATTACGGGCTGTACAAGATCATGACAAAATATAAATACAATTCAATTGAAATAACAATTAATATACAATCATATTATTTATGGATAGTATTTGTATTTACTTAGATTTCAATGTATTTGATTTTTAATATTATTTTAATTGTTTGCATCATTGTCATCATTAATTTCAACAATACTTAGATTTTTTGCACTTTCAATAATTTCATTTTGTTTTAAAAAGATACAATAGTCGTATGGTAACTAAAGTAAGAAAGGAAAAGGTTTGATTCAAAAGCAGAACATTTGGCTTTTTTACGATAGTATCATTTTTTTAGGTTAGCTCCATGCGCATGCAAACTTTGACAATTGAATGAAAATATCGATAATCCTTTCTTGTTGGAGATGAATTCAAGAAAAGTTTTGGTGAACGTTTGCGATGTATTGTTTTGTAACCTTTTCAATTCTAACGTTAGATCCTCTCGATGACTTGTTGATCTTTTATGATGTTTATCTGTTTCTGAAGCATTTAGAGATGTTCCTGTTCTACCAATCCAAAATTTCCAGCTGCTGCTAATATTTTCTTGAGTAAACAAAAATAAACCTTGAATCCTCGTTTCTCTTGTTAAAGCTACGTAAACTAATTCTCTAGGATGTTTGCGATCGTATTCGTAGACAATAGCATCATAAGTACCTCCCTGTGATTTGTGAGTAGTCATTGCCAAAGCAGAAATTAGGGGGAAATGTTAAGGATCTAAGCAAATATGAAAAACGGATATTTAAAATAACCCTAATTCCCTGACAATATTTTTTCGTAAATTTCTAATAATAAAATCGAATGATATAAAATTACGGATAATCATTTTGCAAAAAATAGAAGAGCATATATTTTATTTTTGACAATTTAAATTAATAAATAATGATTTCGAAATATTAAATTTTTAAGTAAAATAAAATATTTAATTAAATTAAAGTCGGAGCCGTTTTCATTATTTCAAACTAAAGATTTTAATGATATAAGGTAATAAACTATAATTTTGCATTTTTAGCCATATTTTAAACTTTAACACATTAATCTTGAATCAATATTAGATTTTATAAAATTTTTAATTTCAAAATCAACGATAAAATTATGATTGAACAACTAGATATCCGTTTTACCACGGTAGTAAGAAAACGTCTAAGCCACTGTGAAATACTAATCCGGATTGCGTGATGCATTGCAGAGGTTAAATATTAGAAAATAAATAATACAAAATTTTCAAACACCAGAATATATACGAAGATTTAAAAAAAATTTAAATAATATAAAATTTTCAAACGCCAAAATAAATGCGAGTATTTAAAATAATTTTCTGTTTTTTTTATTTTAAAAATATAAGAATATTTATTAAGAACTCACTATTGTACTGCACAATGATTCTTCAATTAAACGATTCAAATAATAATCAAACAAAAACACTATTTTAACAATGCACAGTATATACGCATTGAACTTTTCATTAAATCCATTCAATTTCACTTATAAGATATACACAGCACTATACGTCAGCTGTATAGCTACAGATATACTGCTATTAGCATGTCGGTGACGCGAACGCACGAGATTTCACCCATCCAAAAAGTGTCTAAGGAGAACAGCATACTGCGCGTGCGCCAGTCAGAGCATGTCGGTGACGCGAACCCATAAGATTTTCCCCTACCAAAAAGTGGTGCCCAACGCCGCTAAAGAAGTTTTCACTTCAAAAATTAATTACATTTTTTATTATCTGTTATAATAATAATTACTTCATTCCGATTTTATGTTATTCATTTTTAAAGAAATATTTTATACATATATCCATGATGTTGACGATATTATGATGTAATTTTAATACTTCCGAAATTCGAGAATGTTTTTTTAAAAAAATATTACTCTTCGTTTCTAAGCCATTACACTGTTAGTCAACCTTGACCATTTAATCAACTCTGTGATATGAACCTTGTTATTTTGACCGGAAAGCAAATTTTTTACTCTAATGGTTTACTAATTAACAGTGACCATTACACTTCTTACACATGTTAACCTTAATTATATTGAGATAATTATTGGCAGCAGAGCTGAATAGTGTTACACATTTCTTTAAACTGCTTCGACTATAAGGCTAAAAATTGTCTCAGAAGTATAATATATATTAGATCACACATATTTATAAGCATTATGCGCCAAATCCGTTTATTGATTTTAAGCTATTCATTTCTGCTTGGTGGGTGGAAAATATACTACTTTTTCAAAAATATTATATATATATACTCAATCGGACCCAGATTTAACGAATTCATCGGGACCGAACATTTTATTCGTTAATTCGGGGTCATTCGTAAGATCGGGATCCAGCAAAAATACAAACTTTTGCACACTTACCTTTTGGAAATTCAAAAAAGTAACTACAGATACAAAAATATCCGTAGTCAGAAATTACACATTTTTTTTCCAGCAGCTAAAAATACTATTAGCGAATTATTACACAATAGTTAGTTGAAAAATTTAAGATATTGACCATTTTGTAATTTTTAAATAAATAAATAAATACAATTTATTTTGATTTTGAATAAAAGTATATTAATTAAACTACAAAATTCATTGCAGTTATTTTTAAAACTTCAATAATAATTACAACATTCCATAAGGGTAGAAATTCATATTGTTTTTGCTATAAAATTCGCTCTTCGTCAACTAAATCCCTTAGCATTTAGCTTTTTATAGCTTTAATTAATTAATTAAAATCATTTTGCTTTGCTGACTTGTTATAATGGCTCACTTGTTTAACCTTTCTTTTGGTTCAAAATACACCTAGAAAGTGCAAACCCATTATAATATATTGGTTTTCTACATATCGAGGGAAGACTAATTTACTAGTTTTGTGCTAACATGTTAAAATTCCATAACTTGTCCAGTTGTCGCTGTATATATAACGGAGGGCTGGCGTTATGATCAAGGAAAGAAAGATACCAAGCAGGAGAAGATCTGTAAAATAGAGGCATCGTATCTTTTATTTTCTTATTGACCTTGCCATCATAAATAGTTTTATACTCGGGCACGTAAATGAAATAAACATGAGTTTAGACCAGCTAACATTCCATATAGCATTAGCTGATCAGCTAATAGACGGATATTCCTCAAGTAAAGAGAAAAGACTAGCTTCCGAGAAAAGCATTGTGTAGTTCCGGATGATGTGCGCTTAGCCAGTATGGGAAATCATATGCCAACGATGATTTCTAACTATAGGCGATGAAGGAAATGTAGCAAAAAGGGACAAGAAAAGAGGACACGCTACATGTGTGCAGAATGTGATGTCCTTTTGTACATTTCAACATGCTTCTCATCTTTTCATGGCAATAATCACATTTAAATTTAATTTTTATGATTGTGGAATGGTTCCTTGAAAAGTATTCTTCATTCTAAAATTTAAAACGTAAACATAAAATTCGACAAAATAAAATATATTTCCTTAAATGCTATTGTTTAATTTTAATAAAACATAACAACTGCTAGAAATTCAAAAGAGAATTAAATGACCCACGGAAGAGTTAAAGAACATGGGAAGAGAACAAATTACATTGTATAACTTCCAATGTTCCTTTATGTGTTGATTCCTGTTTTCTGAAATTTTATGCAAAGTAACACGTTTAAATTCTTAAATTTCTAAATACATAATATATTCTATTTATAATATATTTTGTAGGTTTTAATATTTGCTAATTATATTTTATAGATATCATGTAATGCGATACAAAAATAAATATAAGACATAAGATGTGTTTTACTTTTGAACAGCTTCAAGTAAGAGATAGAAAATATACTTTGCCCCAAATAAAATGTCTTATAATTAATTTTAGGTAATAAGCTAATTGATTTTCTTTTTATAAATCAACCACAATCTCAAAAATATTTTAACGTAACATTACTGGGAAAAAATATTCCTAGAAAGGTAACTAAACTAAAGAATACATAAAACTACTAAACACTAAAGGTAAACTAATAAAGAATGTATATGATAGAAATTATTATAAACTACTACATTTCCATGCATACTTCAAGTAGTTTTTTTGTTTTAAGTACAGTTCTATATAAAATTACCATCTCATTATTTTAATGTGATATAATTACTTTCAACCACATTTATCTTAATATTTTATTCATGTTACTTAAGCTATAATATTCTAATGCTTTTATTAACACTTAAATGTTTGAGAGGAAGCTAGTGAAATTTCTAGTGCCACCGTTTTTCCCACACATACGCGTTGTTAAACAGATTATTGGGGGAAAAGAAGCGGTGCGCTTTTGTTTTTCACTAAATAATTAATTACTTTTACTTTATCAAAGGAAAAGAAAAGGATAAGATAAGCAAATGAAAATACAAAACTTAATGTCTAGAGTTACAATACAATTAAAAAAATTTATAATTTATTTGCTGTGTGATATAATCTGAAGTAGGACTGAATACATAAACGCCATTACATCCAGTGCATTGATAGCAAGATTCAAGACGAATGTTTTCCTACACAAACACACTATCGCATACACAGTCGCGAAACAGAGACAAATGAAGGACAGGAAGAGCAAAACGAAAAATAAGAAATACGTTGGCTATGGAGTTCATTAATTCTGAATATGCCCTTCAAATTCATTCCACATCTCTTCTCCGAAATAAGTAAATTTTTGCAAACGCAGCTGGGCGTAGCTATACTGTATTCCAAAGCCGTAGACTAGTTTTACCAGAGCAGTATTAATAAAGTCGTCCTTTGAAGGACGAGTATATACGTTCAGCACTAAACGTTGTTAAGCAGGGCGTGTATAGCACGCCAGTTGGCACTTAATGAGTTAAAAGCATTATATGCATGGTATAGAACACTAAAATAGGACATTACTAATGCTAAGTGTCACAAATGAAAAAAAAATCACTACTGTTTAATAAATGCAATATTACACCGATGTATACCGAGTTGCTGTTAATGTTGTATAAGATAGATATTTTTTACAAAGTCATAAAATGCTATTGTTTTCTTTACTTTTAACGTATTTTGAAAACGCAGGAGTCGAGTAACATAAAATATAATGCACCAGAAGACTTTGATCTTATTTTTGAGTTAAAAGTTATAAGGCTGGAGTTATTATAAGACTCGAGTTATAAGGCTAGAATATACACGTTAACTTAAGGTAATTACATCAAGTAAAACACAGTAAATAGCAATAAGGTAGCATTAACCACAGTAATTCTTAGGCCTAGAACTAAGATGTAGGAATAAGCCTTTTAGTAGAGTTTATTGACTAATGATTTTACATATTTATAGGCGAGTACATAAAAATTGAGATGGTTATGATAGAGACGTGAACTTATTTCCATTAATTTACTGATTATAAAGCTTTATTTGAATTAATAAATTAAAACTTTTCTAGATATCCGAGAAACTAGGACGAAAGACCTTTATACAAAGTACAGTATCTTGTTTATTTTGTTTCATCATATCCTCATTCTTCCATATAAATAAACATAAACGATTTTAAATTATATTAAGTTGAATTGAAATAAAATAAAATAATTGTAAGATGTTTACATAAAACAAAAAAAAACTGGGCGCATAATATTTTTCAGTGAAACTTTATTTTTCTTTGCGCTATATCGTTTCTAGATATAATCAGTTCCGCTTTACTAAACAATAAGATATGCGTTTTTCAATTGCTACATTAAAATTAATTTCACACAACATGTTTTTATTTCTTTGCCCGTCAAACATAATTACCAAATCACAAGAAGCAATTCGTACGACAGCCACACTGAAACACAATTAAGTAATTTCCTCCATCCACTAGACAACAAGCACATCAAAAACCGCTCACTTTCTCTACCCCAGCATTCTTCTGCATCGCAAATGCCTCATTATAAGGACACGCGATAACAGCATCATGCAATTTCCCATTTACCAGTTACCGGCGTGTTCTGTCTTCGAGGCAATGCACAAACAAAAGCGTAACTTCCCGCATGGAAACAGCTATAAACTGCTGACATTATGAAGGAATAAAGAAATAAAAAAAAATTATGGAATAACGCTCACGTCGGAAGCTGGGTACGAATTCGAATTAGGGTGGTCCACGGGAAGGTGGTTCGCAGCACGCAGACTACGATTTCAAACTAAAAGCCCCCGGCATCTCCGACATTGACAAGTGGTAATTGACTAAGAATGACGAGCTCTAAATGTCACGTTAGACAAGGGAGTTCGTATGCCTGCTTTCAATGGAGAAGTTTCCAATGAATTGCATTTGATGTTTCGAATCTTGGTCAGTGGGCAATTGGATCGAGGTGACATGATTGGAATAGGTTCTGATTAAGGAATTAGTGTTGGAATCGAAATAGACATGGAGTGGTTTGGAGCAATTGAAAGCGAATTTGTGGGCACTTATAGCTCGATTTGAAGCGTGAAAGTTGTACTATATAAATTTTATCTTTTGAATTTCGAAATCAGTATTCTTATTGAATGAGTGATTTTTCTTAATTTAACATGAAACACCTATAATTTTTTTTCCAAATTTCGGTAGTCTACTTTAATTCGAATTTAGGTCTCATTATTTTAGGTTTCTTTCTTGAAAATATGTTTGAAAGTGAAAATAAAAGGAGATTAAAAGAAGGGAAAATCAAATAATATTAAAATTCCTAGAAAGGGTTATGGTTATCGTTATCATTTTCCAATTAATAAATACAATGCATTATATGAGTGCGGGAATATTTAAAAGCAGAAATAATAAAACTAGTATATCACTCCCACAGGAGTTAATGTATGGAAAGTTTAAAGAATAGGAGAACCAATATAAACTAAGCCAATATAATGAAAGGCATAGAACACATATATTTTGAAATCAGT
>BMAO01026650.1:0-16348 GCA_019973975.1 Trichonephila clavata
AAAAAATGGACATCTGTTGAAACAGGTGTGTCTTATCTATTGCCCACTTTGAAGGAGAGGTCATATGGCTTTTCTATTCGCCTAGAGTGCCTTGGAAGAAAAATGGTGTAGCAGACAGTTTATTAAAAAACCATTACAGTATACAGTCGACTTCGATAATTCAAACCTTCGATAATACGAACCTCTCGATAATTCGAAGTATATGCTCAGTCCCTAGAAAAACTCTTGATATTTCGAAGTAGAACAATAGGTTTTGGTAGCACTCAATATTTCGAAGTTAAATTTGGGCTGGCCAGATTACAACACGCGATAATTCGAAGTTTTCTTATAAAACTCTCGACAATTCGAAGTTTTCTTATAAAACTCTTCGACAATTCGAGCACTCACTATCATGTAAAGTCCTGTAGCAGACAAGCTTTGTGTTGTATTGTCTCTGCATGTCTCCCCTGTAACGTAACCCCATTGATGATCACCTGTCTGCTACCCTTCTTAGTGTTTTCTGGTTCCTCAAGCGGAAATACATTTTTATTGTTTTCCTCCTTCAAGTGTACAATAGACCAACCACAACTGTTGCCAGTTGTCCATATCTTTCGTTTGACAGTGGCCTTGCTACACATGTGTTCAGAAAGGATGGTCCCCTCAGGGGGCTCACCTTCTTTAGGTGAGTACGGGTGTCACAATCCGAGGTGCCCTAGTGAACTTTTCCTTTTCCCACGGGGTTTACTGTCTTTGGTAAACATGGGCTTCACGAACCCGGGGTACCCTAGTGATCCTTCTCTATTTTCGACCCTCTTTCTTGTCATTCAATTCATTCTTTCTTTCTCTTCCCGTCTAGATCACAGATATTAAAACAAATGTTTGGCGCAGTATAGCGAAATCGGCTCTTGCGCCAATAAACCCCAAAATCAGTCACTCAGAAAGGATGGTCCGCTAAGAGTTGAGTAGGCCTGTTTCTCTGAATGTATTCTTTTAATACGGGACTTTTAAATTTTGTATAATATTTATACTGTATAATATGTTCTTTTTAAAAAAAGGCTTTAAAATAATTTTATACATATGTACAAATGTTGTTTTATTTTTAGTTTCAAATTTAAATGCGATAGAAAAAAATTTCTTTTCGTTTATTTTGGGAGTTTTTTTCTACCTCTTGGTAATTCGAACTATTGATAATTCGAAGTTTTTCATTGTTCCCTCCAACTTCGAATTATAGAGAGTCGACTGTATATATGTAGTAGTTAATAATCATAAAAAATGGAAATAGTGATATTGATTTTTTAAAAGACAAATTATCCTTGAATCTATTCTTGAATGATCAGAATGTTAAAACAGTGTATTTATCTGAATAATTTTTTGAAGTTAAAAATATTACTGAATCGGATGTGGAAAGTTATTGGAATATAAATTTGTAAATAAAAAAAAAAGTACGTATATGTACTAAACAACATGTGGTACAAATGTACTGAAGACGAAAACATGTAGAAATGTACTTAATAGTGATACCTACGAGATAAATATACCTAATAATAAGTAGAATTGTAAAAAAATTATTTTTTTTCCTTATTTTGAAAATTAATTATTTTACCCTTGCTAATTACTAGTGAAAAAAAATATATACTTCGATGGATTGTTACATTTGAAATTATTTTGATTACACAAATACAAATATACATATACTTTAATATATAATTAATAAATATTTTATTTTTCTTTATTTCAGCCTGATAAGAACGATAACCGAAATGAAGCCTCACTGGTCTATGCTAGCCTGGATCTACCTAATCCAGTTCCTCAAACAAGGAATGGGCATTCGTCAAAACCCAAACACAATCCTCCACCACGGCGAGACAGAACCGAGTATGCAGAAATACAATTCCAGCCGAAGGTTTACGAACAAGCATCGCTATAATTCTAAACTGGAACTGTGAATCACTTGCTATTACATCTTCTGTACATTCCACGATGAATTCCATTTACACGTGCGCCCTTGATGCAGGCTTTTAGTCTGAGGACTACTTTGATCTCCAGAGCTTTAAATGGAATCGATTATTCCCATGTATAACAACTGACTTCTTATTCCCTTGGATTACTGATTGTTATATATTAACAATTTGAGAAATGTGTGTGTGTGGGTAACTATTCCCAAGTATAATAATTTGTTGCAAAAAAAGCACTACTGATTGTTACGTTAGTAGACTTTGGGGTTATGCAAACCTCAAAATGTTGTTCCACTGTAAGACGACATATATTCGTGAGAATGGTATATATGTCATTACAGACATTTGTCAGCTCCTAACGATACTGGATCTGTTTGAGATTTACAGACTTTGAACTACATTAGATATACTTGGATGGCATATTATGAATGTCTTAAGTGTACCAAAGATCAAATAAATTCGAACTCACTTTTGTGTGAGTTTGTGAAATCCATACATGTCGAAATATTGTAAAGTTTAAAATATCTAATGCTTACTATGTGTTTACTTAAATGTTGCTACTCTATGAAAATATATACATGTGTGAATGTAAACAACAATACAGTATTGTATTTCAGTTGAAATTCACAAATACTGAAATATCTTCTGTGTTTGATAGATTTTATGAAGGACTTGATGTGCTTTTTTATCACAATGATTTAAAAACAAGGAATCCAGTTTTATTTGTTTTTAAAGGAGCTTACTTTATTTTAGAGACAGTGATTTCCGATTATTTTTTGCATTTTAATAGAACCTTGCACATGAATTGTAGATTGTAATGTATGATCTTTTGAATTAAAAAATTCATAACAAGGAAAGGAAATTTTTTCTAAACCCTAAAATCAAAATTGTCACTATCGTATTCTCTAATAATGAAAGAATTGATTATATTTGTTTTGGTGGACTCTATAATTTCTGTTTTCCATCAATTTCGAAATTACCACATATATCATTTAATCCATCAAATGTTTCTCAACACTACTGCAATGCAAATGCCAGTATTTAAAAATTAATGCTCAACTTGTTGGATCAAAATGAATTAATGAATATTCTATACCTTAAAATGTTTATGTAATATTATGATAGAGGTCAAATTTAGCCATTTTTACAAGTATGAATAGAATTATATGTTTATTTACTTTCATGTACTATATTATTTCATTTGACATATAATAGAGTGTAGTTCCTCCATTTTAATATAAAAGCACTGTGTTAATATACATTGAAATGTTATAAATTTTAAAATATAATTGTGTAAATTTATGGTTATAAATGTTAATCGATGTTGAAATTCTATATCTGCTACAAAATTATCATTCATGCTGCTTGTGATTGTGGAAGCTATGTACAGGCTTTTATGGTATTTTTCTTAAATGTTGTTAATGTGTTAAATTACATGTTCCCACTGATATGTGATTATTTATTGTTAGGAAATAAGTAAACATGTGAAAGTATAATGTATTTGCTTTAAATATATAATGAATACATGCAAGAACATGTATTCTTACACTGTGGTTCGAAATGATCCTATAACTCCTTTTCCTTTTATGTTTATACTTGCATTGCATCATTGTAATGAATAGTATTTAGATTCATTGGAAAATGTGTTGTACATAAATAAGTAGTTTACAATTTTAATTGTGTCTCTATTCTCCTCACAATTTATTTGAAAAAAACTTTAATAAAAATACACATTATGCTTTTTCAATTTCAAAATTTAGGACATGTAATTATTAATTAAGTTACAATTTTTTAATATATGGTAGTTACACAAATTATTCTCCCAGTGGTTATGAGTATAAATTTATATCATTTATTTGTTGTTAGTATTCATTGATAATGTTACTGCAGATAAATACGAATTTATAATTTCACTGTTCATGATGTAATTAATTTGTACATCAAATTTTTATTTATAGCTACACATATTTTATATTGTAATTTTTTTGTTGAGAAATTTTTGGAATTGTATGACAATTAAAGATATATATAATATTGATTAACGAATTCTCAATGAAAAATTTGGTATCTGATGCATGATTTGTATATTTTGTATATTTATTGGTTCTGAAAAATTTAGTAACAAATTTAAGTGGCTATAGAAACGAATCACTTAAGTTTTATTTATAGTTTACCTAAGAAATCAGCTATTAATGTCTTTTTGTTGCACCATTCAGTTCTACAAATAAGAAAAAACTTATATTTTTATGCATCAAATCTTCTATCGTTTGAAACTACCGTGTGAGTTATGTTTAAACAACTATATGAAAAGTTTAATGTGCTGTTACGAATCTTCCTCGTTATAAATTAAAAAATATATCGTGATGCTGATTTTTAATTTAATTATTATTATTGGTTGTAGAAAATGCATATGTTGCTTTTCTAACTTATCTGATAAACTATTTTAAAATACATAATCCATTTTGCTTTTCTCTTAAGTTACTGAAATTTAAACATTGATAATGTGTTAATGAATATAAATGTGTGTGTGGGGAATTTTAATATCCATTGAGAAGGTAATGGGAAGTGATAAGTGTTACATTAATTTTAAAAGCATTCTTATGTTTTTAACAATAGTTGATAAATTGTATTATTTTCTTTATTATTGTAATTAATATGTGTTTGCAGAAAATACATTTTGTAAATAAGCATTGTGATGTAAAATTGTGAAAAGTGTCATTTTTGCTAATAAAATAACTAAAATTCACAAAATATTTGATCATTAATTGCATAACAGTTATTTCTTTTACAGATATAAATCTTAGTTGTCTATATGCCCTTGATAGTTAATAGCTGTTAAAATACATAATCATAATAAACATAATTTTATTTAAAATGACATTAAACAGGAAAACATACTTATCATTTTTGTTATATATCCAACTCTTTTTTTTTTTTTAAACCGTAGATAAGTTCCTTCGAAAACCGTGGGGAAAAAAATCATGTAAAGGAACTCATGTGACATATGGTAAATTTGAGGATTTGTTTCTCAACTTTAAAAAATATTATAAGATTAAAATAAACTATAAATATTTTTTCACAAAAAATCGAGCAAAAAAAAAAAAAAGTAATAATAAAATCCATCTTGCTGATGTATAAAACAAAAACGATTCATTTTTATTTTCTAAGAAAAAAATAAAAATATTATACTGTGAAAATTAGTTTATAAGTACATACAGCATGTAAAAGTTTAAATTCAAATTAGAAATAAAGCTACTAACAACTATCCATGGCTACTTGATAAGAAACATGCTCGTTTATTACGAAATGCATCAAAAGTGTTGTCATCAGTGGATGTGTCGGATATGTTTCGAACAACCGTCGGCTTTGATTCAAATGGAGAATTTCCTTTGTTATTAGCCAAATCTTTTTGTTTCTGTGTTGTTACAAAGTCTGTTATTACCGGGTTTTTTTTTTGTCTCTTAAGTTGCTTGTATAATTCTTGATATCCTGCAATACAAAACTTAAGATTACGTTTAAATTTTAATGTACGCTGTACGTCAGGATCAGAAGTAAGAAAATGTTTTCCATATTTGTAGCACATTTCAAGCCCTCCAGAATTAAATCAGCTTTTAACAGCTGGACTTCACATACGACTTCGTCATTATCGGCTTCTTTGTCATCAGAGACTGTCATGTTATAAGTTTGATCAAGTCGTCCTTATCCGAAGGTCATGAACCCTCAACTTTTTTCAAGATTCGTTCTAGAACAAATTCGTGAGAAAAAAAAAATTCGTGTACCGTGTTATTTCTCTCAAAATCGTGTAAAAAATGTTTGGTGCATATTTTAGTTCAAAATCCGAATGTATAAATTTTAGATTTCAAAATCTACAGCCATTGACATGTCAAGCTCTTTAATGATTAACTGAGAACCTTATCTTTTTAAAAGAGCTATTTATTTATACATAATTATCACATTAAAAAGTTAAATGTAAGGATTGCAATATTGAACCAAAAGTTAAATACCGGTATTCGGTATCTTTTAGATCTTAGATCTTAATACCGGGTTTAATACCCCCTCCCCCGGTAGTAGAAATTTTAGAAAAGGAAAGAAAATACAGGTGTTTCTTTGTTTAATTTGCCTGTTTTATTAGAGAGTGTAAATATCACAAAAAATGTTATAATAGTGAATGGAGTCCAAATGTACTTCCTCCATTCACTTCAATAACTCTTGAACATTTTTTACATCGTGCCACTCCATATTCTTTTCATCATATAAATAATGAAAACAGACCGCGAAGTATTATCAACTGATTTTTGTGTTCTGTAAAGTTATTCTTATGCATTATTTTGAATTATTTCTTATGAATATATATATATAATATGAATCTAAAAAATATTTTGAACCCTAAAGTATGATATGCAAATACAATGGGAATAACAAACTCACCAATTAAAAAAAATATCGAAATATTACGCACTTTCTTCACTACTACAACCTTGTTTTCACCGATACGAATCATGTGCATGTGTAGTATCGCTCTGAGCTGTAATAGAATAGTTTTGGCCTGCCTCCTTGGATGTGATTCACATATTTTATCACTTCTTTTGATTGTACAATGCAACTTGGTTTTCACAGTCTAATTAATGTCGCCCGCTAGGAAGCCATAAAAACGAAAACATATACTATTTTGTTATGTGAGTGATCCCTGAATATATAGTGGAGACAATTTTAAAAAATTCTAGTAAATACCAAAAAAAAAAACTGTACTTAAACTTGTGAATACCGGTGTTACAAAATTGTACAAATGTTTCAAAATACTGGAATTCGGTATATCGGTATTGAAATTCCTAGTTACATGCATGGATTGATTTTGCCGTCTACTATTTACACGCAACACAACAAAGGTGTCAAACTCGTACCTCAGCCAATATATCGGCACACAATACTGTATAATAAAACAACAAACCGAAGCAAATAATAAAAAGATAAGTGGAATTCACTAAACATTTTTTTAAAGTATGTTTATTGTGTGTATGTATGGTACTTTTTTTTTTGTTGCTATTAAACAAAATGCATACATATATTTTGAATATACTATAATTATGTAAATGCGGTATCAAAGTATGAATAATATCTGAAATATGTTTGGAAAAATCATCTAAAAAAGAATAAGTAACTTCTGTTTAAATAATACCTGAAATATACATATATTACTGACTTTTTGACAAATGGTAAATGTTGGTACAATTTTCAAAAATACAAACCAAACGCTATAAGAAATGTTAAATGTTTAACTGTTAAACACTTAACAGTAATTTGTTGTTAAACGAATCACTGAAAATACATTTATAAAATGTCCTGTTAAATAATTAATACTATTTGTCACAGTGTTCGTAACCAAACTCCTCCGAAATGGCTGGGCCGATTCTTTTGAAATTTTGTGCGTATATTCAATAGGTCTGAGAATAGGACGTAAACTATTTTTCATTCCGATATTGCAATTAGTTAAAAAGATATTATTTAAAAACCTTTCAACGCCTAATTGTTTTACTCCTCCCGGTTGTTTACTTGGCAGAACTTCCGTTCCGTTTCGGCCGAGTGGTGATCCGACGTTTTCCACCATCTTAAAATTGCCATCCAATTCTTACTATTGAAATCAGACAAAAAATAATTACAGAATCGGAAAGATCATTTCTTTCGCCACGATATGGTATATTTGTTTTGCAAAATAACGATATTTTCTATTTTTTACGAATTTTTTAAAAAATGGTTGAAATTGATGCGTTTTTATGAAAATTATTTCTAAATCGTTGCGTATGAATTTGTTTTAGTGTTATTAAAACGATATTATACACTAAATAACTTCAAGCCTTTCTCTTTTAGATCCAGTCATTTAAAAAATAAAATTCCGTGAACTTTTTTTTAAGATTTTTCAAAAAATACTCAAAACTTTAACTTAACATTGAATAACTTTGTCATTTATGAAGATAATCGTACGAAACTCTATTTCCGTGTGTAAAAAAATATTATCCGTGATCTGTACAAAGATTGAAAAAATTGCTTTAAAATTACGGATTAAAAAAAAAAAAAATTGTGATTTTCATAAAAAAACCGTTTTTGCGAAAAATAATTTAAACACTATTTTTTGTACATTTTTTTTTTATTTAAAGTACTTTATTTTTGCAATTAATTTGTGAAATTTGAAAGCATTAACTTAAAAATTATACCCTAAAATAAAAAAAATTAATAAAAAATACGCAATTTTACAGTTAGCTAAACCTTGGAGTCGAAAAATAGTTTTGCGCCAAAGACCTTTGAACTGTTTAACCGTCGACCGCATCTAACTCAAGGGTTACACTAAAAAGTTCTGCCTTAAACAGGGGGAAATCAGTAAATTTGGCGAGTAAAAAAAATGCTAGTGAAAAAGTTATTTTTCCTTCAATTTTCGTCATTTTTTCTTTAGATAATTTTCAAAATTAAATCATTATAGATGATAGATTAAGATGACAAAATGTATTCAATACATTTCTGAGACTCATTTAAAATATTTATCAGTATCAAAATTTTTGTTCCCTTTCATAAAACTTATAGTTTACTTTAAAATAATGCCTAATGTATAAATCTTTTTTGACATATTTCATAATAAAAACGCAAAATTTGCCCATTTCGAATTTTTTTTTTTGAATTATTCAGTTAAATAAGCATAACTTCCTTAGAAAAAAATAAAAGCTATGTTCAAATAAAAAATTCTTCATTATTAATTGCGTGTTATTTTATTATTTTTTTCTAAAATGAATCAAAATCATCGCGTTTAAATAAAAATGATTTTAAAAACTTTTAGAATCAGTGATTTTAAAAATAAAAAGCCAAAAAACTTTTTTGAATAAATTTTAACAAAACACTCAAAATACTTAAAACAATCATTTAATAAATTCTTCTTTTTATAAAGATAATTGCATGAAACTTTTCCCCCGTGTGTCGAACATTTCAAAATATCCTCACAATTTTACTGCAAGATTTAAAATAGTAGTAAAATTTTATAATTTGAAAAATTTCTACTTTTTTGTCTTTTTTCAACATACAACTATTTTAAAAAGGCTACATTTTCGTTTCCAGGGACTAAAAAATTGCAATGAAATAATTGAAAAGTGAGTGAGTGATTTATAAATTCGCACTGTTAGCCTATTCGAGGGTTTTAAGGGACGGACCTCAAAATTTTAAACCATGGTCAAGTGACGAGGACGACACCTAAGCTTTTACCCACCTCTCCTAAGTACCACACCACACCAACGCAAGAACAAATTTCGAAAAAGGGAGTTTTTATGTCATAGTTAAAGAAATCACTCATATCGCGCATATACGCAGATAAGTGCTATCGTCCTGAGGGAACAGGAAATTCCATGGGGATTATAAGTTATTCACTGGTAAAAGCCCGTGCAACGCCGGGCTAAGCGGAGAGGAAAGAAACAAAGAAATAAAAGTAATTTCGAGAAATAATATTGGAAGTGCTGATTTTGTAAAGAGAAGGGAAAATGTTAAACGAGAAAGCCATGACACGCACTCACGGACCATACACTCACATCGTTCGCGTCACACTCACACAAAAGTGCTGGCGTCAGAAAGAAAGGAGGAAATTAACATGGGGATTAAGTTATACCCTCGGTAAAAGCCCGTGTAACGCCGGCTGGGTCAGCTAGTATATATATACAAGTATATATATATATATATATATAACAAAATGGCATAGCTTAATCAGCCGTGTTTCTTCGTGTTTGCGACACTGATTTTTTAAAAGTATTTTTGAGGAATTGTCTGAGCAAAAACCGATGCGTGGTATTACTACAAGAGAAAGTATATTTTGTAGTGTTTTTGAATTTTTGCAGAAATACAATCTACTCCGTCAGAATAAAATTCTGTAGCTACAGATGGCGTTCCTTCAATGAGGGGGAAAAACAACAGCTTCATAGCATTATTGCGAAAAAAACTAAATGAAATTAACGGGTGAAAAATTCATCATACGCAATGTATTCTACATCAAAAATTACTATTGCATTGTGGGTTTTATGTATCGTTAAATATGCAATGATGCAGCCAGCATCATTGTGTATTTGGCATTCTTCATCATGGCAACTGTGTTCTTACGGTTAATGGAGTTTACCAATGGAATAATGTCTCATGCCATAAAGGCCGAATCGTCAGGTAATGTGGTTCAAGTGACATTTTGGTGAATTTCAAATCATGTCTCGGATCCTGCATTCACCTAATGTGAATACAATTAGAAATTTGAGGTTTCACCCTAGAAAAATAATTTTTTTTACTTCGCTCCTTCCTCGCAATGTGTAGGAAATACAAGACAAGTTTGTGATACCTGTTACCTCTGGTTCTCTATCAGCACTCGGTGAGTCAATGACGCGGTGAGTTTTGAGGGTTGAAGGTAGTAATAATTCATGCAAAATAAATCACCAAACGTAAGTAGGCAACGAGAATGGATTGCAATCGCTTAACATTATTTAACATTGCTTGGCAGGATTAGAATTAATTAAACTACTTAGAGACAAGTTTTTATGAGGAAGAGCAGAAAGAGATGTAAGGATGTGAATTCACTTGAAAGTAATCATAATTTTGAATTTTTTTGTTTAGCGTTGTGAAATTTTACTGAAATATGTAAGGAATATAATTTAGACTAATTTTTTATTATTTTTATTTTTAACCACACAATTTTCGTGAATTGAATAGTACTTTGACCTCATAAAATAAAACATGAATATTACTCAAGTTTCACTTGATCTGAGAGTTACTTTATAAATAAAATATTCGTAGAATATTTCGTTTAGAATATATTATTTAGAATATATTATTTAGAATATTTCTAAGTTATTAACTTTATTGAAAACTTCTTATTATTTTTAAACAATTGCCCAAAACCAGGAATAAAGTCGGCCAATTCAGATTTTTTTTTATTAAGACTAGATCATAGGTTCCCAAACTTTTTAGCCTCATAGACCCCTTTACAGGTTTTTCAGCTTCGGGTAGACCCCCTACTCACCTAATATCAAATTTATGCAAATTTATCGAATTAAATGAGTTTTTGACAGCTGGTATAGTGCTACTTACTTTAAAAAATTAAAATTTTTAACTGTAGTGAAGTATAGAAGAGTTTAAAACTTAAGAAAACACATGTTAGTTAGTTTAATTATTTAGTTAATTAAATTAAAATAACTGAAAGCAACAAACAAAAGTTTTTAGAGGGAGGGAGAAATCTGAGGATGCAATAGTAAATTTTAACATTTGGCATTAATCTTACCAGGTTTTAACACTAAATATATCTCCTCGGTTAATAGTGTCCAGTATTTTCTTCTTTCTTTTTTGTTTTGGAGATTGGCAAGCGCACTGAAACTCCTTCTCAATCGGAAAAACAATTAAAAACTTTCTCAAGATATTCCATAGTATGGAATAAATAACAGGTATATCTTTTTAAAGCTAAAATTGTTGACATCGTTTCTAAACTTTACTTTAAGATCTTCGTTAGTGCATATTCCTAGAGCTTAATTCTTATAATCTGACATTTTTTTTTTCAAAGTGACCACATGAATTCATTGTCTACTGTGGTACTACGATAGTCAAAACATTCTCAAACCTACTTTCAAAATCTAAAAAAAAGGGCATTTAAATGTTGGTGACGACCAAAATTATGCTCCTTTAGGTTAATGCTGGCAAGAAATGCTGAAATGGAATTTGTTTTAATAAAATGTATGCTGTTGTCTTGTAACTGCAATTAAAAATCATTAAATTTAGTAAATAAATCTGTTAAATAGGTAAGTCTAGTTTCCACTTGATTAAATTTCCTTTTAATATTAGTCACAATCTGGTTTGATGAGAGCCACTGTCGTAGACCCCCATTTACACCTCATGGACCCCCAAATTATTTTTTTGCTGTCGTGGACCCCTTGCAGATCGTCATAGACCCCTGAGGGTCCATATAGACAGACACTTTGGGAATCACTGCTCTAGATCATAGGTTCTCAACGTTTTTGAATTGGCGCAAACCTTGAACAAAAGATGACCTTGAACAAAGAAAAGAAAACTTGTACACCTCTGCTTCGAAGAAAATTGAGATTAATTTGCATTTTAACAATCAGTTAATTTTGAGAATTAATGTTATTTAAGGCATACAACGATGAAAGAGAATCGCTGCCAATTAAGAAATTTAAAGAAAGGGTTTCGTTAATACAGATCCAAGAAACTGCTTGAGCTATGCAAAGCAATTCAGCCTGAAACACACTACATTCCTCTCTTATTCTAAATTGGAGAGTTTCAATTTCAATAGAATCTTGAAAGAAAACAAATGGAAGGCCAGCCTTGATTTTGCTACCATCTGTAAAGCAGACAGCAGGAAAATTGTCTTCAAAATTTTTACGGTAACTAACCAATTTAAGGGGAAATCGTTTAGAAGGACGAGGGAGCTCAGGAAATTGCACGGAACCATTGACTTATTGAACCTTAGACTCCTATTGGTATAGTTTTTCGTTGCTATCTTGAATTTTTTATTTCTGATTATAAGGCCAATTCAGTTAGTAAGCGAATTGTCCAATATTCTGATCCCATAACCATGGTTCGAAATTAGAAGGTCCATCCTCAATAGCCCATGTTGTTTTATTGTTCGACGTTAACAAGCAAATTTACTCCCTTACTCACTCGTCCCTTTTCCGACAGGTCAGTTAACTAATATCTAAGTGGCACTTGAAATTTTGAAGGCCCCCCCCACACGTCTTTGACTAACCAGTGCACTTTACTACTTGGGCAGACTTTCTTTAAGTGCACTACTAATCTATTAAATCATGCCCTTACTTTATGAATTAACCAGTTAATCAGTCAATTTTTTTTACCCAAAATGCTTTAAAATGGGCACATTTTTTTTATTGTTTATGCAACGAAACACCATACTAATCCCCGTCTTCACCACAAAAAAAATACCGGACGAAAATAATTTCAGGACGATAGACAAACTGCGTCACCTTTTCAAAACACTTGTTCTAAATAATGCACCATAAGAATTAAAAATAAGCCGAATCAAGGAAAGAAAATAAATTTCAAAATGCCCGCGCGTACAGCGTACGGGCAGATCAGTTACGACTAACTTTTGGTAGCCTGTACGTACCATTCAAGGTGTTGAATATTATTATTTATTTCAATGGTTCTTAAACTTTCAATATTCATGACCCAAGATTCAATCATATATATATATATATATATATATATGATTTCCTTTCATATTTTCTATTATTTTCATTTTATTTTTCTTTTGGTTGCAAATTACACGAGGTTGGTTTTAGGCCTAACTTTTCAATATTGGTATGTTTTCCTGTTATGTATAAAATTTCTGCTGAACAGGGGAAGGTAGGATCCATAAAATATATTTAACCCTAATTTTGCTGGTCCTAATTCAGCAACAGCTTTAGAAATCATAACAGGTCTTCATTTTAGTCTATTGACTCTTTTGGCTTCTTACATTTTAAAGTTCTAATTCTGTTCCATGTTATACATACGCTTAGTTAATTCTTCTATAATAGACTCTTCCATTATTTTTAAAGTGTGTTTCTTTAAATCTGGTTTGAATCTTCTAGCTTTGTTAGTGATATTATTTTGTATTATCAATTTTATTATATGCCATGTATTTCTTTCATTTTATGTTACTATATATATATATATATATATATATATATATATAATTTTCATCGCGCCCCTTCTATACAATAATAATGTATTACATTCAATAATACTATACTTTCCTACCTACAATATGATTTTAACCTCTAAAGTGCCGCCGTTGTATATAAACGTCTTTCTCAGCCAAAGCGTTAATTGCCACGGACATATATATATATATATATATATATATATATGTCTTTTCGAAGTACGATATTTTCTGCGCACTTCTATCCATAAAATTATTCCAAAGGCTTTGGAATGCAATAAAATAACCTTAACAGTGTGTTTGTGAAGGATTTGCTTATTTCAGAAAATTTGCTTATGTGCTACTTTTCTACCTTCCCCTTCTCACCCTCCCAAATTTACCACATACACTCATCTACATTTTAAACGGAGGTATTGGGAAGCAAATCACATAGTTTTTAATCGGTATTTAAGGGACTATAATTATAAACCGCACGAATTATCAAGATAAATGTTAATTTTTTCATGTAATTTTATATATTACAAGCTCATGGGGTCACATGATTACAAAACATCTTCTTAATTTAGTATAGTTAAATTAATTATCAAATACATTGTGCAGTACTGGTACATTTGTGAGTGTATTATACCAGTGTGAATGTGTATTTTATTTTTTATTATGTCAGAATATATTTTGTTTGTTTATTTTCATAAACAAATAATTTTTTTAAAATAATTCTTTTGTTTACGACTTTTCAATACGTTTGCACCCCCCTCATTGATTTATTTGAATCTGATACAAAGAGAACTTGTGTTATTTTTTGTTTGTTTGTACCTTTTTCTTTTTTTTCTTCTGTGCTACGAATCCATTTTTATGTTAAGTGTGTAATCGCCTATTAAATTTTACTTGTGCACTTTTTAATAAAACTTTCTACCAGCCAGATATAAATTAAATATGGTCATAAAATAAAATTAAATGCATAATATTGATTTTATATGGTCAATATATGGTAGACAAGTATGGATTTTTAATACATTTTCTTTTAACTTCTAAGAAATTATTGAAATTTATGTTTTTTAATATCCCGAGAAATATGTGTGAATGCCACAAATTATATAGTTCTAAAGGATTTTTGAAGGGCACAGCCAGAGTACATTCCGTGTTGCATACATCTGCTAAAATTATGAGAAAAATGTTAGACGAAAAAAAAAATGGTATTTGTTTTTTCTGAACTTTTTATGTATGTGTTTTATAGAAAAAGTCATATCTAGAATAATTACACGTTTTCCAGAGAGAAATAATATAGGGATGAAATATCTTCCCTCATCCAAAAAGAACAATCCTTCGAAATTCTTTTACATAATTTTCCTGTTTGTATGTATTCTTAGCGATAAAATAAATTCATTTATAAATATTATTCAAATTTACTTGTATTAACTTATATAATTATTAATTGAGATTAAATAGTTGTATAATCCTGAATTAGAGTTAAAGAATCATAATTAATCATAAGTTTATGTAATAAATCATTTTCAACTCATTGCAACAAAAAAATAAAAAAATTAAATAATAATTAGGATAATTGATTAAGATCCAATTCATTCATTCAAATACATTTTTATGGTGTGTCCTTTGAATTGCTTAATAAGTTTTTCAATAATTTAGACCAAAAGATTTGACATCTTTTTCATAAAAAATATATATGATGAACTAAATATTACTTACATAAAAATTTACTGGGCAGTATATTGTTTGGTTATCTTTTTAATCTCATTTTCTGTTTTTTCCCTCATTTCCTTCTAGAAACTAATGACGATCATATTTTCCAGTGCATAGACTTCTTACATTAATTCTTATACTTTCTCAGTTGGAACTGATTTTAAGAAAATTGCACTCAAGTGCGCCATTCCATAGCTTAGTATGTTGAAAGTACACCAAAAATAAATCTATCGTGAAGGAATTCTACATTGGAGCAGAAGCCTTTAAAATTGCATTCCTTCTCCTTCCAATAACTGTTCCACAATCTTGCCCTTTAATTAAGCGAAGCCGATATCACCTTCGTGGGGTTTAAAAGATTTTATCGGTAATTATTTAAGTGCCCACATTAAACGTGTCAAAAGCTTCTCTCGGTGCCAGTTTGCGGTAAGAGCCTCTTGTTTTGCTCTTAACTGCTTTGATTAGTAAGAGAAGACTGCGCTCTTCATTAGGAAGGTTGGTTTTTGATGTTGACGCGTAGACTTGATGGCGGTAGACGACTTTCATCATCAAAGACGGCTATATTTGTTCTTTTGAGACGGAACAGCGATATTACCGGGGAAATATAAACGATAATATCAGCATAGCAGTAATGAATTTTGCTCGAGTGCATCATGAGTTTTTTTCCCCTTATTAAATAATGGTGATAAAATAAATTGTTAAAGTGATCCATGATATTTAACGGCTTGATAAGTTAAATGTAGGAAATTAGGCTCGTTTAAAGTTATTTGACTCTTGTAAGTAAGGAAGTTGGTAGAAATTGGAAGAGATGCGTGTCAATTTGTTACCTTGGTTATTCTTCTTTCATTATAACTATTTGACACTATGCTGGGACATAATGAAGAATTTTTCACTGGAGAGAAGGGGCACTTACACTTCATTTTAATTCTCAAACTAATTTTAAATTTCACTGCCTATTTTCAAGGTGAAAAGAATATTTCATTTTAATTATAGGGATAGAATATAATTTAAATATATTTTTACAGAGACACAAACGTAAAGA
>BMAO01026651.1:0-21674 GCA_019973975.1 Trichonephila clavata
ATATACTACGAAAAAAATCGGATTATGCTAAAAAGTAATTTTTTTCTTTCTAAACAAAAATATTTTTGTCACATTTTTCAAAACTCTTCAATATTAACTGTACAGAAAAAATACTTTTTTCTTTTAAGGATGACAATTTTAATTTCGGAATAAATTATTAATTTATAATGGATACTGTAATATAGCAGCGTAGCTACCACCGTACAACGATATGAGACCCCAAGCTACAGGGGGCCCCAACATGCGAAGCTACATTTCTACTAACAGATCTTTCATATCTAAAATAGGACCCCGATGGAATTTTGATACAGGGCCCATTCAAAACTAGCTACGCCAGTGCTCAAATAATAATAATAGAAGTGACAATTGAGATTTTATTTTCGGCTTAAATTTTTTTATTGCGGAATAATTTTCTTTCAATTTATATCTTTGAGTTAGATATATTTTTATTTCACTAACTCTCTTCTCAGAAAATAAATACGAGAGGCACACTCCATTCTTTTTGTGTGCTGCCATCTGTTGGTTAAATATTCAGCTAATCGAGTAAGTTGTAAAGTTACTAATAAAATGAGCAATTTAAAGAATTGTATCTGTATTAAGGTCTAATTTTACATAAAACCCCAAAATAAGTCATTTTATGTGCATAAATCTCAAAATATTTTTTAGTGAGATCTGAATGTAAGCTAGGAGAGTGGAATATCAACTCAGAGATCCTCTTCATCTGATTATAGTTAAGAATTTCGAAATTAGAGTCGTCAAAATTTTACTGCGCGTTAATGACAATTTAAAACTAAATCAAACGCTAGTACATTTTTATGTGAGTCTGTTAGAGCTATGGCTTATCAAATATGAAACAAATTTCACCATTTTCCAATAAATAAATGTTATAAGTACTATATATAACCTTATATATATATATTTCGTTTCTTTTTGTAGTGATAACTTCTTTAGGCACGTTTTGCTGAAGAGTGAACCTTAATTAAGCGTCAAGTTTGGGTGCGTTACGCTTATTTGGATTTGATCGGCTCCAGTTGGCAATCGTGCTCGTGTCGGTGACACTCGTTTAGTTTTGAATTGAAAACTTCTTAGGCACATGTTTTTTTTTTTATTGTTGTTGTTTTCCTGTAAAAGTTTTATGCACACTTTTTTCCGTGAAGTTTTATCTTTTTTTTATTTAAATATTACTGTCACGCAGCCCACTTCCACTCTACTCCAGCGAATGAACGAGAAAAGAGGACCGCAAACGAAAATAATTTTTTAATAAAAAAAGATTATTCTTATGTAGCAGTTCGAAGATAAGAAACAAAAGATGGGATCTATTTTTTTGAAAGCATGTATTGATTATGTTATGATAATTTTTTTCAAACCTATTCCGCGTGTACTTTTAATTGTTAAGTATTGTCACACAATTGAATGTTAATGATAGGAAGTGTCCAGTGGTGTAACGTACACCCACACATCGAGGGGGGGGAGCAGGATTCTAGAAAACCCAAAGCCCGACTGACGCCAAGTACATACCATTTGTAAGATCTAGCTTGGGGCCCAAAACCTGACTTTGTACGAGTGGAGAGGGGGGGGGGCTAATATTCTCCATAACGCCACTGGAAAGTGTTAATTCTTCCATCAATCTTTAAAGTGATAAATTTGTGAAATAATAATTTTCTTATGAATTTGTTTTCTAACTTTAATGGGTATTTGATAATTGCAATGTCACTAGTACAGGAAAAAAGCAAGATCTATTTTACTACTTTGAGCATAAAAAATACCAGAATGCTGAGTGCTGGGGCAAAAGGCAAAGTGTATCAATTTATTTGTCAAAAAATATTTCAAATTTTTCAAAGTATTCTCCTTTGACTTTAATGTATTTCTGCTAACGGTTTTTGTTTTCTTACGAATGTTTTAAATAAATTTTTCAATCATTTCGTGAAATCCTTTTATTCCTTTAAATTTTCATTTACTCCATCAGTATACTAAAGACGGTGGCTACAAAGAGATAATTTCACCCATTAATAAAAAAAATCCCATTGTACCATATCAAGTGAATACAGGGTTATTGTGAAAGCACCATGAAGCATGTCTGTTGAATATTTTATAAAAAAATGGCGAATAATAATGGTGTTGTGAGGATTTTCCCGTATCCATGAGTAGGACTATAATTCAGGTCGTTTTCAATGAATTACTTCACGCAAACAACGCAATACAATCAAATAACAAACTTTATTTACTTTGTACCAGTTAGTAGAAATTGAAAATGTATAATACTCCAAAAACCAAAGAGAATGATTAACATTACACTTGTTTTTGAGCATCACCAAATATTTGCCTTTAAAATATTCGAATATTTCAAATGCTTTTGTAGCAAAATTCCAATGCGAAAACAAAATTTATGTATGTTTTTCTCCGAATTATACTCGATGTTTCGCAAAATCAGTGAAGTGAAAACTCTTCTCTCAATTGGCTTAATTCATAAAGGTCACATGATGAAGATAAACACGTGTTCTCCATTGAATTTTTTGTGTGACAATGACGTCATATGAATTAATAAACTGATTGGCTAGAAACGCGTGGTTGTCGTTATCATGTGACGTCATAGTCACATGAATTTAGCCCATTAAAACAAATTTATTTTCAGACAATCAAATGAAATAAATTGCTGCGTGATCCCACATACTGTTCTAACTAGAATCTAAACCGCACTATTTTTTCAGAGTTAATGCTACTATAAAAATCGGGTGCGGCTTAGAATTGAAGGCAAAACGTTTGTTGGATGGGGAAAATTGAATTTCTACCCCTTTCAAAGGAAAAAATGTAACCGTCCATTCTGGCTACTTGCATTGATGACTTATCTCATTCCGCAGCGAATCTCCAGTATTCAGCTTATTATAAACATCGTTGTCTGCTCGTATTTAGGAAATTTTTTTGTATACGCTTTTTTTTACCACCAAACATCAATACATCGATAATAGCATCAAGACGAGTTTACTAAGGCGCAAATATGAAAAAGAAGGAAGAAACGGAAATAGAATAGCGGCCACTGAAAATTTGATATAAATGAAATAAATATACTTCGATGGCGTAGTAAAAGGATATAACTTTTTTTTATAAACGTTCAACAGTCTTTCATAATTCTTGTACATTCTTCTAAAAAACATTCTTTTAAAACAATGTTGCATAGCAATTGCATTGGATGGCACGGAAGACGACACCGCGTGGGAAAATGGTGACGCCGGTATCTATTCCGAAGTAGCTGTGACGAATCATTTTCGTAACATGATACTAGCGGTTAAAGTAATTATGGTTTCATGTATGTATCTGAAAGTTTTAATACTGGTAAAATAAATTAATTATTGACTTCTTATTATTTCTCATTAAAGTTTTTTAAAAAAAGTTCTAAGGTATCGGATATTGATGAAACATGTACACAATCTTTTATTTTTTCCCTCAAAAACGTATAGAGAATTAGGGGTTGTTGTTGTTGCTGATTCCCCCTGTCTGACGTAGTCAGATCGAGGCCCACGAAATTCATCATTGCATCGGGCTAGATTGTACGCCTGTGCGCACCATGCAAGTGACAGTACGATTTAGCTCGGTCCCACCCCAATTTTGAGGGAGAACAATCTGGAAGTGGTCAGGGGCTACTCACCTCTCTTCCGCTTCCACCAACCTCACAAGAGGACTTGCGGCTCGACGGCGATTTAGAGTACCCCCATGCCGCGAAGGCACTATACATTTACAAACATCCATACCTTTTCCGGGACTCGAACCCAGGCCCTATGGCACAGCAGTCAGCGTCGCTAACCACTATACCGGATGAGCGACCGGGAATTAGTGGTACGGTAAGAATCGACGGTGGCTTAAATTCGAGTAAATACGATGTTTATATTAGTCATAAAAATATATGAAAGAAGTTTTCAGCCGATATCTACAATATATGTTTGTATTTTAAAGGAAGCATGTTCTGGATAGTTTTGATCACTGTAGTGCTTGATTTCTGTGATTTTGTACTTGAGAGAATTGTAAAAAAACTTTAAAAAATAAGGTTTAAAAATCAGGTTTTTCATTTATCGAGTGAAATTAAAGAGATTCAATTTATCATCATGCAAAGGTTGAAATAATTGCTCATTACCCGTTTTCAACAGAATTGATTAAAAAAGTTTTGACAGAATGCGCAATTCTCTTTTCTTCATCAATTTCGCAATGAAGTTGTCTTAATTATTTTTATGAAACATTGCCTTTCAACATTCTTTTACCATAATTAAAATTGTTTGCAGTATTGTGTTAAAAACATTGTTTTAAATATTGAAATATAAAAAAAAAATTTAATAATTGCTTTGTTGCTGTTTTCCTCTCTGTTAAAAACCACTCAATTTTAATAACCATTGTTTTATTTGGGAAAAATTGTTGCTTTTCATGATTATCACAAAAAAAATCACCATTATGATGATTTGTTGTTTTTGTAAATCATTATAATGTTATGAATACTTCAGCTGTATTTTTTAAAAGCACTGGGAATTCTCAGGTGATAATCCTTCATTTTTGAAAGTATTAAGAATTCAATAAAATTACGAGAATCGTAAATCATTAAAATAATTGCACAAACGAATTTATTAATTTTTGGCTTTTGAGAGAGTAGAAGGTATTTCCCTTTTATCCAAGCAGTGCTGTAAATATATTTCCTGAATCTAAAATCAATTTCTGCTTTCGAGTCAAAATAAGGAAAACAGTTTTTAAAAAGAAAAAAAAAACGAAATTCCATTTTTTTTAAAAACTAAACAATTTTTATGAGTAAGATTTAGTGCTAATAATATGAAGCAGTACAAACAATTCGTGTAAGAAATAATTTTAAATAAAATTATAGTTTTAAAAAACTAAAAAACACCCTTTTATAGTTTGTAGAACTAAGTTGTAACTCAATCTTTAGTCGCCAAATCTGGAAATGGGATTTGAAATTAGTCACCAGATGCGGGGTGAGATCTGAAAATGGGAAATCGTTAATCCTAATGATCCTGATGAGGATAATGAACAAAATTATTAAATTATTGTTTTGTCATCGGTCCTGGACAAGTGTGAGCAAAAATTCCAATTAATCGACCTATTAAAACGGGTAAAAATTGAGTTCAAAGATTCCGTTACATACAATTGAAGCTTATAAAAGTACAATCAAGGCTTATTAAAAACAATATTGTTACGTAGATCGAAGTTCGTGGACTTTATGCTAAAGGAGAAAACAGTTCTGTTGTTGTTGCTCATCCCAAAAATTTCAAAAAGTTTTAAAACAGAGAAGGGTTTTGAAGAACCCTTCTAAAATCCAAACACATCTATACATGTCAAACAGCTATGCAAACAAACCATCAATGCATGCGCTTCTAAATCTAATCTGGACAAGCTCGAGAGAGACCAGCTGAGTAATGGTAGAATCATTTCAGAACTCCGACCCAGTTGTTCGAACGACATTGTGCTCTTTGAGAGTAACTTGCTCCCTCTATCGTTGAGAAGATCTTATTGTCTCTCAAAATATTATAACAAGCTTTCTAGTTTCGGTGATCAGCATAGCAACTCTATATACCTTACTGACTGGACTGACAGCCATCGTCTGAATAAACACAACCCATTTTCTTTTGAAAAGACGTGGGTTTGCGTTTATGCTGTTGTAAGACACTCTGAGATACTGGATCTGATCAGACCATTGGCTTTGGAAACAATCCACTGTATAAATCAGACATCTTTAAATATTTATACTAACTAGCTGAAATGCCCGTTCTTCGCACGGGTTAAGTTTTAAAAACAAAAATTTATCTATTATAGAATTATAATATTTTTAGTGAGGGTAAAAACCCTGTATAAAAAGTAGTATAACCAAAAATTAAAAATATATTTTTTTCAAATGAATGTTCACATTAGAAATAATTTTAAGCCAATTGCAATTTGGCCTCAAAGTAAATAATAATTAAACAAAAACAAATATTTCAATGTAAGAGAGAAAATTATCAAGCTAAAGAGTAAATAGATACGAATGAATGCAAATATAAATAAAAATTACAGAAAAGTGATAGCAGTAGTGAGTTTCTGCTAAGGGAACTATGAGGGAAATAACCTGCAATAGATGAACTGAAAGAAAAAATTAATGATAAACTGATTCACTAAATGCTATCATAAATAAGAAATATTAGGAAGCTTTCAAATGAAAAAAAATTAAATTAGCATTGCACCCATACCTCATATAATACTATCTAACATCTCTGTAATACGTCTAATATACAGTATTAGATGTAATTCAATACTAAAAACATTTAATTAGTATGAACTAAAATCAAAATCTACCTAAAACAGGTCCCTGTTGAAATAGTTCAGAACAAACAACAGTACTGAATGAAACAAATAATAAACCATGTTGCTAAAAATTAATTATTGAAACAATACTTTTTTGCTACATTTCTATTAAAAATTATTATTTGATTGCAAAGAGCAAAAGAATGAGTACATAAATGATAAATAACTATAATGATAATTGAAATATATATATCCTATATTGACAGTATAAAATAAAATATGCATATGATCTCCAAGAAACTATGTGAGGAACAGATAATCAGAAGCAACGTTAAAACCATGATCGCAGGAGACGTAAAATCATTTCAACACTGAATTTTAAAGAAATCCAGAGGGAAATATGAGAAAATCTTTTCAAGGTGCATCTTTTTTCTGTGCAAAAATTTTTATGATCACAAATGAAACAGTTTTCTGATTTGCAAGATTGCCCGAAGCAGAGTTAAGTCATGACGAAAAATCTGGTCAAAATGGAATTCAAAAGAAAATATGAAAACATTATTTCAATGTCACCTTATCATAGTTCCAATAGTTTTTTGTTAAAAAAAAATTATGCTTTTTTTTCATTTAAAACAAAAATGAGTTCTTTTCGGTCATAGAGACCAAAAGGCAAAAAACAGCGTTACACAAAAACATTCTGGTTTCTAATAAATAGGAAGATATTACCAACATGTTATTAGCAATTAGTTTGAATTCAGTGTCATTTTCTTTCCGTTATACAAAATTTGAGCAATATTTTCTACATTGAACAAAATATTGAATATGCCGATGAAGGAAGAATTATTATTAGGAAGGATGAATATTTATCATCAATGACAGAAATTGGCCTACATATGTAAAATATGTAACATTTATGAGTAAAAAATGTATATATACAATCAGCATGAAGAACTGATTGTCAGAAGGAAAATTACTTTGAGCATTTAATCGCATCCATAATTTTTCTCTCTAACACAGATGTTTTTTTTTTTTTTTTTTTTTTTTTTTTTTTTTTTTTTGTGAACAAATGGACATGACAAAAAAAATTTGGTAAGAAGTGAAGGTGTAGTTTCATTGATTATAAAAAAAAACCCTTTGATATTTGTGTTATGAATAGGCAATCATGATCTATGATTCTGTTTACAAAAGGTCTCACAAATTATTGTTCGGCTGAAAAATAGACTTTTGAGTCTTTGTATCATATAATTACTATACCAACAAAGATACGCAAGAAAAGGATAGTTCAGAAAAATAAAACTGTGACACTGAAATAGGAATTATAACAACATTTAAATTAAAACGTTATCTAAAACAGAAAGTAAGCCTTAATTTTGATAAAATTGCCATAAACAGTTTTGAACAACAACAAAAAACACATAACAGAAAATCTTAAATATTTAAAATTGAAATAAAACAAACAAATAAATATAAAAGTAACCTTACACATAGTATAGAAATTATAATATTAATTCAAACCAAAAGATAAATAAATTCAGATTTGATGAAACTACCATAAGCAAAATCTTATACGTGAATAGAAATTCTAACTTAAAATCACAATATTGACAATCTGTTGATCTCAATTAGTTTGAATTGAGTGTCATTTTTCTACTTTTTTTTGTTACAATGGAAAAATGTGGAATCTGCCAATTAAGGAAAAGGGTACTTATGTATTGGCGTTATCGCAGCAAAATTTGCACCACAATATCAAAATAACAGATTCTTATGTGTCTTAAATCGAAAAAATCAAATTTTGGTGGAAAAAAAGAGCCACTTTGACTGCGGTGACTGATAATCAGGTGATGACTTAGTTTCACGCCATACATAGCCCAAGTACCAATGTATATTGATAGTATCACTAATTTCAGTTTAACAAAAAGAAAACCTCATACATAAATAAAAATTTGTATTAGCATCACCACAGCCAAATTATCACTAAGCACAAATCACACTATATCCACCAAAATCTGACTAATTTTTTTAGCGCGTTTTTCACATAGTGTAAAAAAGCGCTATTAGGACGCAAATATCGTATTCGTTCAATATTTTGTCGTACCTTTTTCTCAGCCAATAAGCAACCGATTGACTTCGGGTTTTTGGCATTTGTGCCTTAGATGAGCCGAATCATATTTAAATTAATTTTTTTTAAAAGTATAGTACTCTACTTTCTGTTAGTAAAAAGTTCATTAGTTGCATTATTGTAAATTACACCATGTGAAAAACACGCTAAAATTACTTGGCCATGCCAATGATTGATATCTTGTTTAATATATAAAAACACGCAAGAATCTTTGTTATTACTGCTTAGGACCCAAACGTTTAAGACTGTATTCTGATAGGAAGATGCATCGGTCTTCCAGCTAAACCTGTTATATATTTTTTTTCAATAACTAAATTAGTTTAATATATATTGTTTTACCTTATTTTTGGTATGATTATTCCGAACCATTTCTGGGTTTAGATTTAATTCTGTCATTTCTTTTCAGCTTAAAAATTTTTGATTTATTTTGTATGTAGTCAATTGTATTCATATTGTAGTACCTATTTTGATTTAAGGCTGTGTCAGGTTTATTATTCTATTTTCATTTTGACTTTTACATGTATACATTTGATTCTTCTATACTGTTTCTGGTTTTAGATTTAATAGTCATTTCTTTCCCAGCTTAAGAATTTCTGATGACTTAAGTGTTGCTTTCAAAAATTTCGATTCTTCATTATAAGAAGAAACAAACACATAGGCAACAAAGTGTCCACCACTCCAAGTTTTTGCCACTGAACCTCATGTTTTTAACAGTTTGAAAATTCTCACCAAAATACAGCAAGACCCTTATGAAAAATCCTGAAACCGAAAGAACAGAGTTCAGACAGTCTGTAACTCAGAAGCGGAGCAGTAAGTCATAGGGTTCAACATGGCAGTTTTATACGCTTCGCCAGATGAGTAGCTGTTCAATTCATGATCAAGTGTAAATACCTTAAATCTATTCCAGTTGTTGATAGTAAATGAACAGCCCGTCGAACAATAATACTGGATTGCACACAACAAATAAGAAATTGAACTGAAGAGACAGGAGCCATCATTTGGGACAACTTGGCAAGGGAATGTATTATATCTAAAATTCAACAGCTCGTATACTTGGGTCATTACTTAGAACATATTAATCAACATTAACAATTGAAAATAATTACCTCTAATGGTAGTTCATAAAATAAACGTGGCACTTAACCTAAAATAGTAATTACAACATTTAAACAAACATCTAAACAATCAACATTAACAACTGAAAATCATAAAAATGCATATTAAACCAATTCAATTTAGAATTACTGTAAAAAAAAATTATACCATGAAACCTCTGACCAAAAAAAAAAAAAAATCAGAAATTCTGGAAGATAAATGACAAAGTTTAATCTAAAACCAGAAACAATACAGAAGAATCAAATGAATACATGTAAAGGTCAAAATGAAAAAAGAATAATAAATGTGAAGCTGCCTTAAACCAAAACAGAAATTACAATTAGAAATACAATTAATTGACTACACACAAATCAGAATTTTTAAGCTGAAAAAGAAACAACAAAATTAAATCTAAACCCAGGAATGGTTCGGAATAATCATTCAAAATATATGCAAAACAAAAGTGTATATTAAACGAATTTAATTTTGTTATTGAAAAAATACATAACAGGCTTAGCTGGAAAACCAATGCATCTTCCAACTGTTATCTACTGTTGTCAAATTAGTGTTGCCAATCGAAAAAATAAAATTTAGAAAAAAGCATTTTTTTAGGATGATTTTTTCGAAAAACAAATGTAATTCCTCCACTAAGAGTTAAAAAAACGAATAAATACAACTATAAATAAGTATATTTACTCTAAAATGTGTTAAAATTCCCCCCAAAACGCTCGAAACATTAATTTTTGCAAAGTTATGACTTGGCATGGCTGATGATGTCATATCTCCATTTAACTGAAAAATCGCATAAAAATTGAATTTAAAAAAAAATCTAAAGCAAATTTCGAAAAAAACTCTTCGAGGTTAATAGCATAACGACCTATAGCTTCTACATGCCAAGTTTCATACTCCTGGTTGCTTAATTTGGTCGGAATAGGTGAAACACACAAACACACACACACACACACACACACACACACACAAACTCTTTCTTTTATATATTAGTATAGATGACAGAGCAGAGAGAGCTGATAAGGAACTTCTGGTAAAGGAGTAAACATTTTAACTCCTACCGGTGCCGTGGACATTAAGATCAAAAATCCGAATTTTTGTTCAATTTTCAGATCGGAGATTATTGCCATCAGAAGGGGTTTGCAGTTTGCATGGAGGCCAAGGTTCAATTTTAAGACGTTTGGATTCTGACTGACACAATCGTACCTCAGCTCAACATCTTTCTAATTGGATATCTATTGGGGACCAGACTAGCCATGATATCTTAAATCTTCTTGATTGGACGTTTTCTAAACATAGTGTACATTTTCAGTAGGTCCCATCCTATGTGGGGATTGATGGTAATGAGAAAGCTAATTTCTTAGCCAACACTGTGGTTGAGGAAGGGTTAAGCCCTGTTGGATCTCTTATTTTTAGCTAATTATTCTCCCTTAAGACAATTGATTTCAGTCAACTTAGAAGAACTCCTCCTAGTCATGTTTGGTTTTTCGGAAGAAATCGGGAAGGTTATTCAGGCTTATGCCTAGGAAATATCAGACTGTCTTTTCTCGCTTTGTGAGCGGCCGTATAAAAGCTCTCACTTTTCGTCAGGTTCAAAAGCAGGGGCGCAGCTACCGCTGTATCAGCTGTATCAATGATACTGAGCCCCCAGGCTACAGGGCCCCAACATGTGTAGCAACAATCTCACTAACAGGGCTCTCATATCTAAAAAAGAGCCCCGAAATAATTTTGATACAGGGCCCTCTCAGAGCTAGCTAAGCCAGTGGTCAGAAGATATTCCAAGAATAGCACTGATGTTATTCTGAGCTGATCTCCCCTGCCCAAGAAATAGTTCTTCAAGAACGGTACAATTTATTGTCGAAAAGCAATCCTTAAAATACAGGATACTGCAACGTAAAATTCGCACAACTAAGTCCCAGAAGATTCCCACGCCTTCTACAGCGCTCAGACACAACTAGAAGTGTCTAGAAATACAGGTACGTAATGTTAGATTATCCGCAAGCAAACTCTTGTTCGTAAACATGTGAACACTTCAACAGCTCAAGCAAATCTGACTCAGTTTCAGCAAGCGACCACTATTTATAGTCTGGGTGGGTACCTCTTCCAGTGCTTTTTCAAAAAATTCTCTTACGTCATAGGTCATGGTGGCATAGACTTTTCCAGTAATTTTGAGAAGCATCCATATGACCACCAAAAATAGTCACCAACAGGGTCACCCTATCACCAAAAATAATTCCAACTTGACTGTATCTGCAATAATTTGCTAAGTTCCCACTGAGACGCTATAATGTAAGGGACGGCATAGCTTGCGAATTTTTATCATAAAATAAATTCAAAAGAAAGTAGCATTAACTTAATAAACATACAAATTTAACTTATTTATATAAATTTCGTTACAATATAATATCATTTTGTTTTAATTATATGGTTAAATCATGGAACGGAATTTGTGCTGTTGTTGTGTAATTGATTCAAAATGCAGCAAATTTCTTACGAGAGGACTTGTCAAAAATATATAATTACTTTATTCAACTCCATGTCGTTATAAATTTTGAAAACAATTTCGGATTTTAAACCAAAAAGACATCAAGAGTGAATGACAGTTACTTTAACTTTACACTATAAAGCAACAAGAGGGGTAATTGGTGATGAGCCTCGTAATTTTGAGTCACGGTCAAGTGACTAGGACGATACCCGCTCTCCAAACTACCACACCAGATCAAAGGAAGGACTTTGAGCCTCGACAGATATAATGTGCATTTGTCACTTCTATCTTTAGGGGCATTATGCTCAAACTCATGATACGCTTGCTACGGGTCTGTTACCTTGACCACCAGGCTACCGCGGCGACAAAACTTATCCCAGAGTTAGTTGCTTTATTTAATTTATCATGAAAAAATAAAAAACGAAATTTGCAAATACCATATTTACTCGAATCTAAGCAGCACTTTTTTCCCCCAATAATGCTACTGAAAATCGGGTGCGACTTAGAATCGAAGGGGAAAAAATTCATTGGATGGGTCGATTAGATCATTTACAGGTTAGTGTCCATATTTAAAAGTTAATAATTCTGGTAAAATAACTTCACTTCTTAATAGTTCTTATTTTATATTTGTTTAAATTTTGTGTAATTGGTTATCCATAAACCACTTTACACTATTTTTCAGTTTTCCCAAAAACTTGTTGAGAATCTGGGTGCGGCTTGGATTCGAATAAATATCGCATTTCTTAAAATTGATATACATGTATAATGCACATATGAACATATGAACAAAATGTTTGAAACAAAATATGCAAATGCTGAAAACAATAAATTTGTACAAAAACTTTTCTGTACATATAACGGCATTACTGCAAACTTATGCACTTCAGGTTGTTATAACTATTTTATAGGAATTCTTAAATACAAAATAAACGGGTCGTTAATATTTAATATGTTCATACTGTAGCATTATGTAAGCAGGTAGGATTCGTTGTAACGTTAATTTTTAAGGAAATTAACAAATATTTTTCATATTTTAAGAAAAAGAAGCATAATCTTTAAAGTAAAATTTTAACGGATAAATTATTTATTAAAAAAAACCTAACACTGATCATTATATTGCAAAATAACAAGTTTTATTGGAGAACGTTTCGATCAATATTTTAATATAATAAATGTAACTAACTTGGTATAAACGAAATATACTGTTCACACAAAAGAGTAGCTAGAATTGGTTGCCAACTGCAGTCTCAAAACAATTGGCGAAATTTAGAATCAAAAATTATCTCTGATGTATGAAATAATTAATAGCATATTTTTATTCGAATCTAAGTCGGTCCTTTTTTCCAATTTCAATGCTATTGAAAATCGGGTGCAGCTTAGAATCAAAGGCGGAAAAATTCTTCGGATTGTGGAAATTGAACATGATACTCATGGTTAGAGCAATGGCAAATTCATGAAAGTATTTAAAATTTTTTAATATTGGTACAAGATATACATATATAATTCACTTATTAGTCTGCATTTAGATTTTTTTTTAATTTCGTAAATTTAAGATATCGAAAAACCGTTTTAAACTTTTTTTTATTGTTCCACAATAACCTATTGAGAACTTGGATTGTGGGTTAGAATCGATTGCGGCTTAGATTCGAACAAATACGGTAGTTCAATCCTCTACTCTTGGCAATTCAAATTTGATTTTCATTATAATTCGTTCAAAATATTAATTATTTAAAAATTATTCTGCGTTTCCTATTAGGAAACGATTGATTGATGTAGTGCACAGCCGCCTTGAAAAAAAAGTTTTGGAATTATCAAAAAAAATATGGAATAATATGAATTCGTCATGTTTAAAAGTGCCGAAAAATAACTTCTGTAGTTTAAACAAAATTACTAGTCAGCGAGACTTTGAGACGCATTCAAAGCAAAACGATCTTGATCAAACCAGAATATGTGGCAAACCTATATACTATGTCTGCTTTTAGAGGTCAGGTTTGAAAAATTATAACCTTAAGCACAGATAATTGGTATTTAATATGTTGTCATTTTAAACACAGAAAATTACCAAAAATGTTTTTTTATCAAATGAATTAGTTTGTAACATTCGATTTTATGTCCCCCCCCCCTTAATTAGGAAAGGAAAACTAAACTTCTCCATTCGGGAACTGTTTCTTTTTTATTGGCGAGAACTAGACAAAAATAAAAGCTGACCTTGCTAAATGTTCTACGTTTGATAAATACGAGTATGCTAATCAGATGAAGAGAGAGAGAGAGAGGTTTGCATGCCTTTTTGCTTCATTTGCAGAATCATTCTGTACGAAACAGCCGATAGCTGTACCTTTGATCTTATAAAAATATTTTCTAACTTAACCAGAAAAACGTGGCACACATATAAGAATAATATCATAAAAATTACTTTGAAAGTTCTTGTTTTAATGATTTTTAGAAGTCAGACAAGAAATTGTTGAATAAAAAATCTCTAATATTTTATACATAATTTTATTGAAGATTTTATTGCGGTAAATAGAAAATTCAGGCAACAAATTTTGTTCGCTGGAGTTTTTAAATTTTATTACTAATATAATGATTTTTTATTGTCAATTCATTATTCTTTCTTAGTTTTAAACTAAGATTTATATCACAATTTAGATCCTTTATATCATAAAAATAGAAACAAATCATATAAAAAACATTAAAGTCAATTCCTACATTGAATGGATGAATAGAGAGTATTTTATTAACGCGCGCACGCGATTGAAAATTTGAACGCGATATACACTTGCCTCCGAAAGTCTGCGTACAGGCAATCATCTTACGCGTTTATGCTATGATTACTATTAAAATCTCGCTTTAGAAAATCAACATAGTTGTCAGGGATTCTTCAAAATTTTCTTTTTCAAACAGCAGCAACGAATTTCACCTTAACATGAAAAAACAAAAATAACCACCAAATAATCACCAACCATCCGCGCCAAAAGTCTGGGTACACTTGCAAAATAAAGCTTTTAAAGACATTTCATTGTAAAATAATTGCACAAAATCATGTTTTTAAGTAATTGTAAGCTTATTTTACGATTTATTTAGGATTTGAGATTTGAAAACTTTTGTGTTTCCATGGCAGGCAACAGAATAGAGATCGATATATTATTCAAAGAGGAATCACACATCAGAAATCCTCAGAAAAGGGGACATTTTTAAAGAAAATGCTGAAACTGTTAATTAGAGACATTCATTGATTCAAAAAGTGTTCATAAACTACAATACAACTAAAACTTGAATGTCCACGCCAAGATCCGGCTACACGTCTGCAGTATCACCTCGAGAATCTTGCTTTGTAATGTGCTCTATAAAAATAAATCCAAGTCTATAAGTTTCACAAATAGCTAAAAGTGCAGCTGAGATTTTGCAAAAAATATAACTTTAACCACAATTCGGAGGGAACTGAAAAAGGATGATTATCATGGCCGAGTTGCACTCAAGAAACCCTTCACCTCTCGAGTGAAAAGAGCTAAGATAATGCCTTCGCCAAAGAACCTCTAAATATGACACATAATTATTCGAAATATGTAATATATTCAATTGAAAATATTTCTTTTGTAATTTGGAATCAAAAGGAACAAAAATATGCCTGCAAAAATTCCTGGACAGATCTTAAGAAAGAGAATCCTTTTTCGACTATCAAACATAGAGGGGGAGGCATAATGTTGGGGGTGCATTGGAAGCCTTTCGGCTAGTAATCTGGAATTTACTGAATCAACAATGTACAAAATTGATTATTTTAACTTATTGAAGTAAAATATCAAGGCAAGTGCCGAGAAACTTGCGGTGAGGGGTGATTTTTTCTTTTCAGTAGCACAAAGGTACTGGGCAAATGACTCCCATTGTGAAGCCGTTGCTGTTCTGACATGTCCCAAACCAATCCCGCACGCAGGGCCGCTGCGTGGGGGTGGCAAAATTGTTCACCGCACAAGGGCGCCTGGGGCAGGGGCTCCAAAATTTATAGTACTTATAGTTTTTTAATTTAATGTTACTTACATATAAGTTGTTGATAAAAGACTTGCAATTTTGCATGTTTTATATTTTCTTAACAATAAAATAAGATTTTATTTTTTAAAATTTTGTATTTTAATTTAATTTAATTTTGTTTTTGTTTCTGCGGATCGTTTGTTATTTGATTTCGATACAGCAATAAAAACCGTGTGGAGTTCGCGCTATTATACGGAACGTGCTCAAAATCTAAGAATTTATAACATGTAACAACAGAAATTGGGAATGATTTGTATCGGCATAAATTTTTATTCATTATATGCTGAGATGTTGTGGCTCAACGTCGTTGTTTTGTTTGCTTTTTGTTTGCATATATACATTTGTAAATATTCATTATTGCATATTTTTAAAATTATGTAAATCTCTTGGTTTTTCTTCTCTAAGTCATATTTCGCTTCATGTATACTGTTATTAAATTGTTCTTAAAACTCGAAATAAAATCTTTTTTGCAGCGTTTCTCAAACTGTGGAGCGCACCCTCCAGGAGGGCGTGATAACCCTACTTGGGGGCGCGAACGTTTCGCGAAAAATATTGAAAACAAAAGATTTAAAATAATTATCAATTTGATAAAATAATTACAAAGTAAAATACATTCTTATATAATAAAAAATAAAATACACATTCAAACTGATATAATACGCACTACTTATAAATGTATCAGTTCTGCACATTTTGATAATTAATTTATCAATATTCAATTAAAAACAAGTTCAGTAAATACTAGTGACTCTCTTGGGCTTGTCATATACAAAATTTATTTACAAAACTTAATATTTATCTAATTAGTGTGTTTATAATTAAAGTCGTATTGCATCGTAATTTTACCACCAAAGTACATAATTGCATTCAGTACATTGTTATTGTAAGAAGTGGGGCGCGATGAAAATTATGACTGAAAATTAGGTCGCAAATATTGAAAGTTTGAGAAGCACTGCTTGATCGCTATTTACAACACTCTTTTTGGTATCATGAATTCCTTTAGATTCTAAGCAGGATATCTATACACATGTGTATAGATGTGTATAGATTGCCCTTGCAAGGGCAGCCGAATTTGCGATTTCTTCCAAATTTAAGATATAAATATAAAAGGTTGCAACATAACTGTAATCGTCGGAATTCAGTTGAAAGTAATTTCGAATTTGTAGGGATTTCACCTAAATTCTCTTCATTGTTGTTCAGTGTTGCGAACTTTACTTATTGAAAAGTTCAATATTTTCATTTTTTTATAGACTGTTATTTGAAAATAAACTTCAAGTTCCATGAAAAAATCTTACCATACTTATTATTACATCTTAAAAAACCTACACAAGAAGCAATTCCTTCCTAGTTGCATTCTATTTTAATAACAATATGATTCATAATAAGGTAGTTTCCTGTTTGAATACTTCGCAATCTTCTCTATGATGTAATTTTACTGATGTAATTTTGTCCCCCCCCCCTGCTCTTTTGCAAATATGTTTTTTTTAAAAAATAATTATAATAATATTTATTAAATTTTCTAGTTCATGCATATTTTTGTATCATTTCCTGTCTATCTCGGTGGACCATTTTGTAGCTCTAAGCCCTCTGTTGGATGTGAGTTCGATTCTCCCGAATAAATTAACAGCTAGGGATTCTCCAACGACGTTTTATAGCGTAACATTTCGTTTCTGCTTCCTTAAAACGTTAGTGAATACTCGAGCACATACAAATCCTATTAGATAAATAATAAAACAAAAATTATAGATTAAAAAAAAAAGAAAGAAACCAAGTGGGGTGGGTTTAAGCGCAAACAACGCCAAGAAAGAGAAGACAGTAAGTAAAAATCTGTAGCTTTGTATATATTTAAAATATTCCCATATTTTTATATACTTGATAGAATTCAACCAAGATAGAGCCCTCATTTTTTTTTTTTTGCACCAAGGCCTTTAAATACCTAGCTACGCCACTGCTTTCAGGAAATCACTTTTTTTTCAAAGAGAGAGAGAATTGACGCAATTTTAAATCAGTAATTTCTTTAATTTTACTTCATTCCTTTAAAACTGCAAACGGTAATTATGAATTTACTTTTGATTTATTTTGTATTTTCCCTTGAGACTTAAAAAATGTACAAACATTTTTATCATATTAAAATAAAATCAAAACATACATTTATTATTTGTTTTCCTTTACAAAGGAAACAGTGAAAATAATGTCCAGCTTAATAAAATCTAATTACAAATATTTTTTATTTTGTAAATTGTCCGTGTTACATCAGCTAATTTTAAGATTTTCGTCTATATTTATATTTCAATGGACTTTTATTTTGATTAATATGCATCAATACTTGTTTTCTTTGCTTGAATATATCTTCCAAAAACACACTTTTCTGTGTGGAAGAACAGTTTTATAAAGTTTAATTATTAGTGTAATTATAAAATTCCAAAAAGTAGTACTGGTATTGAAGTTTTTTTTACGAACTTCAAAGTTTAATTCCTAGCATTGATATTTTGACACTGATCGCACTTGCATTGAGCTATAGAAATAAAAATAAATAAATAATATCTAAATATTTCTTCATTTTTGAAGGAATGGAAAATATTAATGCCTGTGTGTAAAACTTGATTTAAATAGTATAAAAAATATTAATTGGAGCATGATAGTCTTAACCTTTGGGGGACCTTTTTTCTGGAAGCTCATATTAAGTAGATATCTGATACTTTCGATATCTTGTTTCACTAACAACTGGTTCTTTCTTGAAAATATACCGATTTCCGGTGTGGAATTCACTTTACTTTATAAATTCTCTGAATTTTTCTTTATAAAAAATAATAATAATAAATGCAGTAAAATATTCTTGATTCAAATGATACTACAGAAAAACTAGCTTTCAGAAACGAAGAAGAGAGAGATTTGCTTTATAATAAATAAGAAAACAAAACTTGATTGTAAATTAATGTTTGCAACATGTGTAAATGATAGAAAGGCTGGTTAATATGAAATTTTTTGCCTTAATTTTGTAGAATTATTCTTTTTTTTTGTACAACGCTTGTGATGTGATTTATATTTGCACAATTCATCATATTCTGAATATAACACTGTGTATGTCTTGTTTCCTACAAAGATTTAAAAATTCAAATTTATCGTAACCAGATTATTCACTGAACATTTGGTTACTGAAACACACACATTTGTGTTAAAATTATTCTTACTTTTTGAGGAATATATTACTCTGGAATACCCTACTCATATCGTAAAACATTTGAAATTTACTTCAGATCACAAAAAGAAGGGGGGGGGGATTTTTTTTTTTTTCATTTTTGAGAATTTTTTATTTTAAGTACACGATATTTTACTTTTTCATAGCTGTAGAGTATCATTGAAAAAAAAAATCAACTCATATACAACAATTCTTCGAACATTGTACAATCTTAATGTCTTAAATGTAAGCCAATATAAAACAAAAAGTGAAAAAAATTATAAAAAATTGTTAATGTACTTTATGTACGTTATGGAACAGTACGTAATGTACATTTACTTTTACGAAAAAAAAATCATGTCAAGCATTATATCTGCACAATATTATTTTTTTAAAAAAATAGTTGAATATAACAGTTTTTAAAAAATGATACTATCTTTGTAAGGTATGTACACGATGAAACTTTTCAAACATACAAAGATAAAAAAATATTCTTACATAAGTATTATTGCATAAATTTTCATTAAATTTGTAAATTTTTTTATGCATAAACCTACAAACATTGCCAAACAATTCAACCAAATGACAAAGAAATTGTAAAATTAAAATTTTAGACATTCCTCTAACAATCAAACTGAAGGGAATTTTAATGAATTCAATCAGAAAAAAAAATTTTTTTAAAAATATTCACAGTAAAATTTGGTTGTTTTGTAATTATTAAAAATTTCCATGAAAATATTAATTTACAGGCAGAAAATTTGCAAGTTTATAGAAGAGAGTAGCTGAGTACCTGTAACACAATATATATTTTGTACAGTTTAAATTAATGAGTATTTGTATTGAGTTGAAATAAAAAACAGTACGGGTCAGCACCATAGCTTAGAACAGAGGATCTCAAACTTGTCATGTTTTTCGATCTGGGGGGCCCTTGCTTACTTAATATTGAATTTTTGCAAATTAATGAACTTCAAATGTGTTTTGGACAGTTGGTATACTGTGGTAGCTCGCTGCTATTTTAAAAACACATTTACTTTTCTATCTGTAGTGAAGTTTTGTGTGAAAAACTAAAAAATACATGTTAATTTTAAACATTTATTAGATAAAAGTAAAAATTTAGTACCTGTTACACAGAATAAGAGAGTAAAAACAAATGCTTTTATGACACTTTAGTTACAAATTTTTAATACTTAGCATAAATTTAGTTAGGTTTTACCTTAAACCTCCTCGGTTAGTAACGTCCAGTCTATTTTTTTTTTTTTTTATAAAAAGAAACAAATTAAGAAAAACTTTTATCTTTCAAATTAACAAAATAATTCAAAAAGCAACTTTTTATTTATCTCTATAAAACCCAGATAAATCTTACCCTTAATTGGGCAGAATTTGATTTATCTATTTCTGATATACAATTTCAATTTCCAAATAATAAAAAAAAATACTAATAATTATAGCTTTTTCATTAAATGTTTATAATTATGTACCTGAGATATTTTCAATATTTCAATTGCATATAACAAATGCTTTTTAGTAATTTGTATTAATATTGGTTTAATTTACTTAAATATTTTGAATCAGCAGAAAGAAGAAAAAAATTTCACACTAAATCCTGAAAAATAAATTTTCTGAAAAAAGAATATTGTTTCTAAATTTTCAGTTAAATTAGCTTCTTTACCTGAATCTTTATTTAGTAGCAAATGACATAAATGGCTTTCGACTTTCAAATAATATGTGGAGAGAAAATCATATGATGCATTTTGTAAATGAAATGAAAATTAATTTTTTTTTTATTTAGTGCAATAAATATTTTTTTAGAAACATGTTCTCAAAAAAATTAACGGATACTAAAAATGTTAATGAAAAGGACATCGATGGATTAAATTTAAAAAACTGGAGTGACAATGAAGTTTTAAAACATTGCAAGAACTAGAACAAAAATTAACGGATACTAAAAATATTAATGAGAAGGACATTGATGGATTAAATCTTTTCGAAGAAATAAAATCTTAGCGGTGTTTTACCAAAGAGGATATGTCACCTATTGATGTTTTAAATTATATTTGTGAAAACAATCTAATCGATACATTTCCAAATATTACAGGTCGCTACTGGAGAACGAGGTTTTTCAAAACTTAAAATTATAAAAAAAACTGCATGCGGTATACTATGGCACAGGAGAGATTATCGGACTTGTCAGTTATATCCATAGAGAGCGAAATTTTGGATAAATTAAATATAAAGGAATTGATACGAGCATTTGCAGTGCAAAAGCAGGAAATCTATATTTGAATATATTTTCTAATTTTTATATTTTATTTAAAAATTTTATAATCATTTTTGCTTTGTTTTGTTTTAAAATTTATGAAAATAATAATAATAAAAAAGCAATAAGACAAACGTGTTTTAATATTATAATTTTAAAGCTTTTCAGTTCGAAAGTCAAATTTCGAATACTATAATGAGTATTTCACATTTTATTTGTAGCACTTTATAAGAGTGCAACG
>BMAO01026651.1:26780-49736 GCA_019973975.1 Trichonephila clavata
TTTTTCGACCATTAAAAACCTACTATAGCAAGCATGTGACAGCTTTATGTTCACTGATCCAGAGCAAACTATCACAAACAAAACTATCGGTGAGTTTTTGAGCACCACTTACTTCAAAGCAGCTACAGTTCGGAATGCCGTTGAAAGGGTTTAAAGAATGTGGTACCAAGCTTCATAATCCTCTTGTGTTTAGCGAACATGGACTATGCTGCGGCAAAAACTACTGACCATGATGCTGTTGGCGATGAAACAGAATAATAGTGCTAATCCTCAGACCTTAGTAATAGAAAACCAACACATATACACCCTCCAGAAGAACCAGAACGAATGACAATGCTGATTCCAATGTACCAAAGAAGCCTGTTAGTGTTTTTTTTTATATTTCAAACCATTGCCTAAAGCAACATAATGTCAGAAAAAAAGCAAAATCAAAAAACTGAGCTCAAGCATTCTTAGAAGCACACCCATCAAAAAATGTTAGAACCTAGGAAAAAACAGAAGGAAAATAGGAAATTTAAAAAAAAAAACGGAGAAAAGAAGCTCGTCAAGCTAAAAAAAGGAGTAAAAAAAACTCAAACTAAGTTCCATTAGGCCTTAGTCTATAAAAAATCCAGGCCAAACATTCCAGTTGCATCAACTTCAAAGGATGGTGTTATAAAGTGCCCTGCTTGTGAAGAGGAATATTGTGACCCTCCAACAGAAGAATGGATCCAGTGCTGTAAGTGCCAAGAGTGGTGGCATGAGAAATGTTCCAATTTTGAAAATAGTCTTTTTATTTGTGACTGTTGTTAGCTGCACAATAAACACTTCAACATTACGTTACAATGCATTACGCTTAGTTTGATACTTTTTAAGATGTAAAAACACAGTTATCATTTGTTAAACCATGTAACATATTCAAAAGATTAAATATGTTCAACCTTTTTCAGTGTTGTCATCTTACCCCAGTGTTATGAAAAAACAAAATTATTCTTTACTTCTTTTATTTGAAAAATTAAATGTAATATATTTTAATACTACAAAGAACTCCTCTAACAGCTCATGTAAAATTAATTTTACTATCCTTAAAAATAAATTAATAAACAACAAATATTGTTAACATAGCCATCTTGCCCCGGTCTCCCCTATAAATATACCAGCCATTACCACCCGCTTCGCTGTGTATTTCGAGATGTTGTATGACTATATATTGCTTTTTTTTTTAAATTATTGATATCTAAATCCTCACACACATTAAGCTTTCAATTATACTAAAAAAAACGTTCTAAAGCCCCCGTCTCTTGATTTAAGAAGGGCAGTACTTGTGTGAATTTCTGGAAAGGAAGTGTGTTTGCCTTTTAAACACCGTAAGTCCTCTTTTTTGGAATAGATTACCTCAAAACCCTTTTTTTAGTGGACATCTACTTAACAAAAGAAGCATCCCTGCCACATTTCAAGTCTGTAAGTTTAATAGCTCAAAAATGGGATTTTTAAATCATAATGTCCCCGATGGGTATACGACCCCACAGAACCTGTTCTTAGCGAATCTCTATTAAACAAAGAAACATGGCTACCACAAATTTTAATTTTTCGTGTCTAATATCTCTTGGGATCTCGCGATGAGCAAGTGAGTCGCTTTTCTCTAATACATAAATGGTTAAATTTTAAAATATTTATTTATTATTTTATTAAATTATATAAATTTAATATACTGGCAAACTATGGGTTTGGTTTTGTAATTTCTGAGGTTCTCAATGTATATATTATGAAGGTTTACGTCATGAGAGAGATTTAAAACTGAGTACATAATTAGATTAACTTACATTCACACAAGAATTTACACAATTATAATTCTTTAAAACCTCCTCTTCTAAATTTATTCTGGTGTGCCATTGGAATAAATAGAAGATAAAAGAATTAAGATTAAAAAAAATAATATAAATACATTTCAAAAGTTTTTGCAACATTATTAACCCTATCACGGCACAGGGAAAAATTTTTTTCTTCCTATTTTAAAATTGGCGTTTGTCGTGTTTAATTATAACCTTATCTGCATTTTTTTATACAGAATGTCAAAATAGAACGTACGGAACGCAATTACTTAAGCGGTAACGTTAAATAAATGTTTAATTAATTGGAGCTAAAGATAGGATTAATGCGTTCACTGTTAAACAACTCTGTTATTATTTCAGTTTATTGTGTCGTGTAATAATATATCGCTGTGTTTTTTTCGAATGTTTCATGTTATTCGGTAAGTATAATTTTGTGCAATAATAATAGTATTCCAACAAACGAAAACAAATAATGATAGTAACAAATAACTCTAAGGAAATAATTCTATTCTATTCCCATAAAACTCAAAAAAAAAAATCTACTCATTGTTATGTATTTTTCTCATATTATTTTTATCTGATTTATGTTAAAGTAAACTAAAATAAATAGTTACATACTAATATTTACCTTAAGGAGCTTTATGTTCCTGTAAGGGTTAATTTTTAATCATTCGATCGTAATTCTGAATTATGTGATCTGTTTCGTTTGGAACTCTTCATGTTTTTCTAAAGAAATGTTAAAGCAAGCAAATGAACTTCATGCTTTCACTTGAAACTGCCAAATGATATAATATAAGCTGCTTCACTTTTTGAATTTAAATAGCACTGGAAGTCTACTATGAGTGGAGTAGCGTAGAATGTTCAAATATTGTCCTCATCTGTGGTTCCAAAGTATGTGGTCGGTCAATAACTTTTGAGAGACTTTAATTCAAAAACAAACTATCCAATATTTGGAAATTCATTTTTCAGGCTCTCTTTCAGCAGTCTTACTTTCTTTTTAGATAGATAATAGCTTAACTTACAAGTTTCCTCCAAAACATTTGATTTCCATGATTGATGTTTGAGAGATTATTCCATCGTCTAAACATATTTATAAGAAGATTATGAGCAGTTATATCAATCATTATACGCCATTTTTCGACTTCTTCTTCCGTTAAAATATCTAAATATACATTTATAAACTGCAAAATTTCAGAATTAGCGTGCAGTGAAATGACGCGGAGAAATTTCGTAACAAGCACTTCTAGTTTCTTTTGAGCTAAAAATTGTCTGCTTCAATTGGAACGTATATTTACTTAAAGAAAGAATTATTTCTAAAGCATTTGAATTTTTAATTTCAGGAGCAACGAAGAATTTTCGCCAGTGAGTCGGAGAGTAGTTTCACATATGTTACTCAGAAGAGGATATCAAACACACCAAACAAATGAAGCCGCTCTCGACAATTCAAAGTTGGAGGGACCAGAGAAAAACTTAGAATTATCATGAGTTCGAATTACAAAGAGGATAGAAAAAAACTCCCAAAATACATGAAGAAAGTTTTTTTTCTAACACATTTTAATTTTAAACTATGTAATAAAACGACAAGTGTACATATGTATAAAATTATTTTAAAGTATTTTTAAAAAATATATATTATATATATAGTATATAAATATTATACACACAGAAGTTAAAAGTCCTGTATTCGAAGAATATATTTATGTATTAAAAACAATTATTAAAATAATGCATACTGTACAGTTTTTCTCAAACTGTAGGCACGCATATTGAAAAGTCAAAAACAAAAGATTTTTTAAAAAAATTATTAATTTACAGACAGTAATCAAACAAAATACATTTGGCATAATAAAAAAAACATTTACACTTATAAACGTATCAGTAATGCACGCAATGTATTATAAAATTAATTTAACAATTCTAAGTTAAGAACGACATTAATAATTACCAACGACCCTATGGGCTTGTCATTTATAAAATTATATACAAAAATTAACAGTTATTTTGATAATTTCTAAGGTTTATAATTAATCCCTTGACTGCCGATTAAAAGCGCGATTCTCTCCCCAATGCCATCACTTTCATATGTGATGCACGTTTGTTATGGATTGGGGGGGGGGAAGAAAAGGAATAAATAAGCAAATCTTCTGAAATAAGTAAATCTTCCGCAAACACTGCCAAGGTGCTTTTATTGTTTTCCAAAGTCTTCGGAATAATTGTATGGACAGCAGTGCATCGTACTTCGGAAATACGTATATATGCGTCCGGGGCAGTTAACGTTTTGGCTGAGCGAGTCGTTTATATACGCTGGTAGCACTTAAGCATTGTAGCATTGTAGCTTTTGCTTCAAAGTATAGTATTATGGAATTCAATACATTGTTAATGTATGGAGGGTGGCATGATGAAAATTATGATTGGATATTGGGTCGCAAATATTGAAATTTTGAGAAGCACTGCTGTACATAATTAACCTTTTTTGACGAAAAAAATCTGTTATGTTTCATGTCAATCAATCTAACTTTGTCAATAGATTTTTCTAGAATAAATTAAGCTTGAAGAAGGTCCGCGTCAACATGATTTCGATAGAAAAAGTTGCGTATTAGCTTGTTTAGTGACACTTTAGATTCTGTCAGAATTTTCGGAGTCAACTCCTCCGATTCGTTTTCATCACTTTCAGTGTTATTGTGGTCCACTAACACAATTTCAGCGTCAGATACAGCGATGTCCATGTCCACCAGCACGTAGTCATCAAACGTCAAATCTTGTACTGGGAGAGCCGCCCAAAGGGATAATTCAGCATTATATTCATGAATATATCGTGCACATCAACTAGATTCGGCGTTGGTAAGCCCAACCATTTAAAACAATTCTAAATTGTCAAAGAAGCTCTCCAACCCTTGTCAATCATGATCAAAGCCAGTGGCATAACGTACACCCCCGCAACTCCCGCATTACGGAGGGGCCGGACTCTAGGGGCCCAAAGTCAGACTGACGCACCCTTTGTAACATCTTACTTGGAACACAAACCTGACTTTGCAAGGGGAGGGGCTAATATTCTCCGTTACTCTATTGATCAAAGCCGTTAAAATAAAAATAGTTACATTCTGGTGATTTTCTTGGTTATCCCAAAACTCTTTTAACGACATCACGCTGATAAAAAGTTTTAAAAGTAAGTATGAGGCCTTGGTCGAGTGGCTGAAGTTTCGAGGTTGAGTTTGGTGGAAAAAAATCGAAGTTTTTTTCCACATTTAATACAGGTGGGGCGTTATTGTGCTCAGTGCAGTTGTCTAAAAATAAGAGAATGCGCATTTTTTGGCTTTTAGTATCAGTGTTCAATTATACCAACCATTCATTAAAGAGTTCGGTGGTCATCCAGGAATTCTATGTGGTAGAGAACGAGTTTATGCCTTTGAATCACCAAGGTTTTGCAGATTTTCCTATTGGCGAGATGAATAATCTTTTCTAAACCTTTTCATGTTTACAGCCAGTAAAACAATTAACCTCTCTTTGCCATGTTTTCCTCTGTGGCATTTTTCTTCTTTGAATGTAAATTTTTTTCTATCATACACTTGAAAAAGAGTCCGGTTTCATCGGTGTTGAAAATGTTACGTGGATCGTACTCTTTTATTAAATCTGAAAGCAAGTTCTGCCACTTAGAACAAACATTAATGTCGAACACTCGAGCTTTCCACGCACATTTTTTTGAAGACTATCCCATTCATTTTCTTAAAATTTGTAAGTCATCCCTCGCTAGCCGAAAACTCTATTCCTAGCTCTTTGGTGAATTCTTTAGCCTTTTTTTTCCAAGAAAAAGTCACACACCAAAATATTCTGTCCTCTGCACTGCTTCATCCATTTAACTAAAAACTGTTCAAGAAGAGAAAAATTACCTTTACTAACGCTCCTCACTCTACTCAAAGATGCCCTAACGATTTCCCTTTTATTCTTCGGAATAGTGGAGATCTAGCTCAGTGGGATATCAAATGCTTTTGCTACATCGACCTTCCTTTAATCTTTTTCTACTGATTCTATCACCTTTTGTTTTTCGGAAGTTGTTAAACATTTGTATTATGCAAAAGAAGACATGACTTTCCCTTCATGTGATAAGGTGACACTGAGGTGGGGTGTAAAGTGGTGGTCCAACGTTATCAAAATTAACACGTAGCAAACGTGTGAATTACCAAAAGTTGAATGATTAAAAAGTTGAATGATTACCAAAAGTTGAAAGGTAATGATGAATTACCAAACATTTACCAAAGTTGTGGTGATAAGTATCACCACAACTTTGGTAAAATAATAATTTTAATTTAAAATTTCATCATCAGCATTGGGCCCTTTGAGGGCTTGAGACTTACTCAGAAGTTTATCCCATTCTCCCTTCTCCCAAATTTAAAATTTAGAATTTAAAATTAACACAAGGCATATTCACAATTTCCCACGGAGTATACTCAATAGTCTCAACGTTGAGTAGGTTTTCGCCTAATCAGTCTTCAAAAATTGGACCAGTTTTTCCCCTCTTTCTTTATCGCTCTCCTCCATCGCTCTTCTTCTTTCACTTTCCAGTCCATTTTTCTTAAACTCTCGAACAGAACCTCTCTCACTCCTCTCCACAAATCACCTCCATTCCTAATTGGAAGTAACATCGTTTTGCACTCGGTTCCCTCAGACACTATTCCCAACAGCATTAGTTCTTCAAGGCATGATTCATTCCGACCCATGCCTATTTGGTGCCGCATGCTATAAGTCACACAGATGAGCCATAAATCGTCATGTCAGTCCCACGCAAAATACACAATTTAATGCATTTAATCTTCGCAATAGCGGACCACATGTCAATAGCGGATTTTCTAAACACATGTCAAGCAAGGCTACGTATTAAATGAAAGATATGGACGGTTGACAACAGGTGCATTAGGTCTATTGTCCTTTTGAAGAAGGAAAGCAATAAAAGTATCTTTTCGCCTGAGGAACCAGAAAATATTAAGATGAGGTAGCAGATAGATCTTTATCAAAGGGGCTACGTTACATGGGAGACACGTACAGACAATACAACACAAAACTTGTAAGCTCCAACCTGTTTGCTACAGGACTGTACATGATCGTGAGTATTCGAATTGTCGAGATTTTTATAATATAACTATAATATATATATATATATATATATATATATATATATATATATATATATATACTTTTAATGTGTGGAGATCCTCTAAAAGTGGAGTTGTCGAAAATCGACTACGAGGAGGTTGTTGCGGGGGTGATATAGACAAATATTCCCATTATTGAACTATAAGACTTACTGATTGGAAATTCAATACAGGGGTTGGATAGAAGGCTGTAAATGATAAATATACTTCAGTTTTAGAAATTAAAATTCCTGTCTTTTTTAAATGAAAAGGCGAAGTGCTATAAGAATATTTTTCGATACAATTCAAAGCCTTAATAACAATAGTCTGAAAATAATTTATTATCTCACAATGTCAGGAAATACCCAGCGAAGGGGGCAGGTAACAACTAGTATATATATATATATATATATATATATATATAATATATATTATATATATATATATATATATATATATATATATATATATATATATATATATATATATATATATATATATTGAGTGCTTTATGGTGTGTCATGCAGTTCACATCATTCAAGACATTAATAATTTTTAGTTAATAAATTCAATATATAAATATTGATAAATTTAATAAACCTACTACAGAATACTGTACTTTATTATTGATGAATAATACATTTGATAAAGTTAATTTTTCTAGTGTAATTAATAGATATTTGTCACTTTTTCCTGTTAGGGATGTAATTGTTAAAAAAGCTTTTAAATATAATAAAACGATGGGCAGAATTATCTTTAATTACAATAATAGCTCACCTTCTCTTGACATAGATGACTGCAAATGTAAGAACTATCATGAATTTATTGATAGCTATCACAAACATGTAGTAACAGGCAATTTAAATATAATCAAGGACAGAATTTTGAAAGATATCATGAGTGAAGGAAATAGTTTTAGATTAACGATTTCTAACAACAATAATACCGTTAAAAAACAAATTAATAATGATATCAATAATTTTATTACTAAATCTGCAGTTATATATGGTTTGCCTTTAGAGGAATTTGATGAATTTAAGTGCAATATTTTAAACGACCTGATGAAATTTAACTGTCGTTCTAAATCAGTACTTACTTATAAAGATGTAAAACAGAAAAGTTATGATTTATAAAAAAAATTTTATCATTGTTTACATAGATAAAGTGCCTGGTAATTATGCTATAATTTGTAAATATTTTTATAATAATATGAATAATGAACACTTTTTAAACAATGAATCTTTTTAAAGATTGAACTTGTCATATAAAGAAATTACTAATCGTATTATTGCTATATATAGAAAATTGGGTGTTTCCATTCATAAGATTAAGTTTCCATATATATTTTTAACACCTAAATTTCATAAAAATCCTGTTAAATTTAGAACAGTAACAAATGGTTTTAAAACTTATATCACTGCTGCAGGTAAAATGCTGCATAATATTATACAAGAATTTATCAATAAACAATGTAATAAAGCTATAATTAAAAATAGTAAAGAAATTATAGATTTTTTTAAAAATAAAAATATTTATTCAGTTTATAGTTATGACTTTAAAGATCTTTTTAATTCCATTAATATCAATGATATAATTAGGGTAATTTTAGATAATCATAGAAATTATAACCTTAATATTAATTTACAAAAATTTAGAACTCTAATAAATTTAGTCTTAAAAGAAAACTACATTAATTTTAATGGTTCTCTGTACAAACAAACCAAAGGTTTGCCTCAAGGTGGCCCTGCTAGAAATAGTTTGGCTAATTTATATTTACACTTTTACGAAACTAATTATATTATTAATAATTATTATTACATATTTAGATACATAGATGACCTAATTATTTTTGGTAAAAATAATAATTTTAAACCCATTATTAATTTTTATCCGGAACATTTAAAGCTAATTAAAATTAATAGTAATCCAGTTAAAACTAATTACTTGGATGTATCATTGTGTATTAAGGACTATAAATTACATAGCAATATTTATGATAAAAGAGATGATTTTAATTTTAACATTCTTAAAGTGCCTTACTGGAATTCCAACATTCTATATCAATTTATAGAAATATTATTTTCAATTACATTTATCGTAATAACGTATTAGTTAGCGATAAATTTACTATATATTTAAATCTTAATAACTTTATTAAACATTGTATGGAACACGGATACCTTCCAAAATTTATAAAAAGCTACCTAACAGTTAAATAAAAATATGTTATTAGTTGTACAGTTTATCGATAGATGGAGCCTCAAGCTACGTAATTAACAATATTATATTTCCATAAAAATTAATTGTATATGTCTGCATGGTACTTTTATTTTCTATAAATTTAAAAAAAATATAGAGAGTTTTTAAATGTGTATATATAGTATTAATGCTATTTTATCAAAACTTAATAATTTTATGCGATACTGTTATTGTCCAAAACCGGGGAATATGAGTCACGTGGTAAGTCTTAATCTAATAGTTTAACTTTGATTTTAAATATTTTAGTAATTATTATAGGCTATAATATTATCGTTTTACATTAATAGATTATGGTTTTATCTATATTAATGATAGTTAAACTTCTCTAGAAAATTACTTGCTTTTTCCTTATGGCCCAGAGTATTGGCAAATTCAGGTTAAGGTTGGCTGGCCGAAAAACATTGTTTAAATCTGCATTCCTGGTTCCTAAGGCTAGGAGTTTACTATAGTATTTCTGTGGCTGAATCTATTCTATCATGACTATAGTTATCTTAGGTATATAACTATTTTTTGTATATTTTTGTTATATATGTATATGTATATATCTATATATGTGTGTGTGCGTGTAATAATTCCTTTTAATTTCTCTAAACAACTTTCAATTTGTTAATAGGTCCTGGCCTTCAGGACTCGTTCGTGCTTAAATAATTACTAGCTACCCACCTAACGAGAATCTATCACAAACGATATCTTTCCAACAATCAAAAAATGCCCTCCACGGAAATCATGAGTTTTTAAAATTAATTATTATTATTATATAATGACATATTAAAAACCCAAGATACTCTGGAAAAGCTCTTTTTCTCTTTGTTTTTTCTTCAAAAATGTGTAACTAGCTGCAGCCTGTCTTGTGTTTTTTGTCTGCTTCCTGTCATGTCGGAACGCTATGTGTTTAATGTACAATAAAACTGATATCTTTCAACAAAGGACAGCTTCTTTAATAACATCAACCATCTAAAATATGATCTAATTAGAAGAAATCTTTAACACTCGCCACTCCCTGTCATTTCGTTACAGTAAGCACTACTAATGGCCACGATTATGCCATATATATATATATATATATATATATATATACATATACCAAATGTTTCAAAAGTCGAGCCCACCCACGTCGAAATCCTTGTTGCTTAAAAACCAATAGGGGTAGCTAAGATTTCTGTCACTAGATGGCAGCAGAGGCCTCATGATAAGAAGTTTTCAAAGTAGCTCGGATCAGTTTCAAAATAATTGTCAGTTATAGTCAGTTGAGCACAACGGGAGGTGTATCATGTTTTTCCAAGAGCAAAGAATATCTATCGTGGAATTTTATTTCACTATAAAATCTCATTGCTGTGTGATAAATGCATTTCAGAAGAAATATCCAGGTGAAACAGCATCAAATGCATCAACGATAATACGTAACGGTTCTGCCACACAGGATCGGTTGCAGACAGGAAGCGATCGGGTAGAGCGTCCATAGTGAAAACGAAAGTGGCAGATGTAGAGACCACTTTACAAAGAAGTCCAATGAAAAGTAGTCGAAAACTCGCTGTGCAACTGAGATTGTCATATTCATCAGCTTGGAGAACAGCACGTGAATTAAACTTTCGACCGTTTAAATTGCACGCTGTCCATGAAATAAAGCCTCCCGATTTTGAGAAAAGGTTGCATTTCTGCGGGTGGTTTCGTTCTTTACTAGATACATATGACATCCGTAAACTGGAGAACGTTTTTTTTTACATATGAGGCGTGGTTCCATTTACATGGATACATGAACAGCCAAAACAGCCGATAGTGGTCCACCACAAATCCGTACATTATACAAGAACGGCCCTTTCATGATGAAAAACTTGGTGCGTGGTATGCTGTGTCACGCCGTCGAATTGTGGCCACGTTTCTTAGGTAGCACTGTCGATTCGACTGTTTACATAAACATCATTACGGAATTCACATCCTTGCTGAACAGTGATGAACAGTACGCTTGGTTGTAACAAGACGCCGCAACGTGTCACACATCATGGGAAAGTATGGAAGTTTTAACTGAATCTTTCGATAATCGTGTCATTTCCAAAGGACTTTGACCACCACGTTCACCGGTTTCGTCGACTCCGGATTTTTCCTTAGGGGATATCTGAAAAATCTCGCCTTCAGGAATAATCCACAAACGCTTGATGAACTTAAGAGTAACACCCTTCATGCAATATCGGATATTAATTCTCACACACTTCGTAAGGTATCGACTAATCTGGTAAAAAGAGTTTGATCGTGTGTCCAGGAAAGCGGACATCATTTCGAACATTTACTCTGATTTGACTATGTGACGGATCTATACGCGTCCTGCCACTAACCTTCTTGGGAAATCTTTGGGCTATGAATATCAACAACCCTTTCTGAAGGAGAAACCATGATATGCAGATTAAATCTATTATATGTAATATAAGTTTGCTTGCTAGTTAGTTAGATTGAAGACAGAGATAGAGAAAGAGTTAGATAGTTAGAGACACAGAAAAATTGATATTTAATTGAAGTTATCGAGAGATTGAAATATTGAGAAGTAGAAGATAGGAAGACTATATATATAGTTCAGGTATTATTCATATTGATGGCGTGTTTTGGTATTTAAATTATTAAATATATTTAAGTGACGATTGGTCACATAGCTACTGTGTAAATCATTTATTGAAGTAGAAGATTGATTCATAAATGGTGGATCGACCTGTTAGAATTATTCTCCGAACTCGAGACTGTAGTTGCAAAACCCCTGTTCTTTATTGGGAAACATCTCAACCTAATTGGTTATTTGAATTTTGCCTGTGTTTATCAGTATGCTGAATAAATAATTAAAAAATATCATGTCAAGTCGTCCTTCACTTCCTTCCACACTTTTAGCCAGGTTCGAGAATAGAAATAGTGGGCTACAACTGTGTCTGACATCTGATAATAAAGATAATTGTTCAACATTTGTTTGTCCTTTATTCTGTTTGTCAGCATAATTCATCTGTCTTTAAAACTCAACCCAAATATTGATGTGCGCGACTTTTGAAACACCCGGTATAATTTCAAATTTCTTTTAGGAATTAGTAAAAAAAATTATGTGATCTTTTAATCACATGTTTTGAAATTTTTACTGTGCATCCTAACGGTGAGAAAAGTATAACCGCCACGGAAATGGAATATTACGTTTATACTTGATTAAAATCCCGAATCTGAAAGCGGCAGGTGTTCAATATTTTTTAGCGATAAGAATTATCATTCGACGAGTTGTGTTTATTGATATTCAATGTTTATTGATTACACATACAATTACACTAATTGTTCATCTGGAACTGAGAGGGAGGAAAAGCCGTATACACATATATTATGATTCCTCTTCTCTCTTTTATAACTCATAGTAAAAATATTTTTAAATACAACAAACAAGGAATTACAGAATTCAAACATTGAAATAATAGTTTTTTAATTTTCCTTTTCAAATCGAATACTCAGTTAGAGAACTTTCACAGATCAAATTTTTCTAATTTTTTAATATTTTATTGCGGAGCCAATTTTTAAGAATTTACAATGAAGTAATTGAAGCATGCGAAAAAAACATACATCAGTTTGCAAAATTGAAAGAACCATTATTTTCTGCATTTAAAACCATTAATCTTTTTATTCTATTCCGCAAATTTTTATCATTAGTAGATTTCCTGATTTGAGTAGATTGTTTCGGAGCTAAGGGCAATTTTCAATTAAGTTATTTTTTAATGTTTTATATGAAAAAGTGTTTTTTTTTAAAGAAAATTCTGTGTTTTTTCATGATCGAACACCTGTATTTCATACTTTTATCGTAAAACTTGAGTTTTTTTTTTAGTATACAACATAGGTAAACATTAAAGAATTATATTCATGCAATATATATATATATATGTAACAGAGAGGGTGGTGTCTAGGGGTATGTTGAATGAAAGAGAGACGTTAAAGTTTTAGGATATTTAATGACATCTACAGGTTGTTAAACCTGACTAGGCGCGCGCTGCTGGGGAAGAGTAATTCTACTCCTTCTCCCGCTTACATCCGGGGGTTTACAGAGAGTGGCGCTGGTGTCGCCTGAGCATATACAACACTCGTCCATCCTGATGTGGTCGGTCCCCGACCAGGCTGGAAAATATGCAAGTAAAAATTATACAAATACTACAACTGAAAAGAAAAAAAAAAGATTAAACAAATTTTTAAAGTTCAAATTTCCTTGAGTATATAGAGGAAAAAAAATAAAGTCATTAGAGTTCTGGAAAGAAAAGTCTTAGGGATTATCCCATGGTTTCATCAGATCAGCAGATGTGGATGTCAAATTCGGGCCTTCTTGTCTTCCTATTTTCTTTACATCGTACCTGTCGTTTGGACGAACTTTCACGACTTCATATGGGCCAAAATATTTTGGTCGCAATTTCACACCTACTCCAAACTGGGTTTTCTTGATTGCAATTCTGTCACCTTCTTTGTATTTTCTTGCTTCTTTGCGATGTTTATTGTAGTGTAGTCTACTTTGTTCTTGTAATTTCAGGATATTGGATTTGGCATCTTCTCTCATTTGTTGTTTATTCTGTAAAGATAATTGGAAATTTTCTTCCTCGAGAATGGCTTTGATTTTGATGTCATCTTTATTTTTCATTTTGACGCCTGTTAAAAGTTCAAATGGTGTATATTTAGTGGCTATGGAAACAGTGCTGTTAATTATTTGTTGAACTGATGATACGTGTTTATACCATTTATTGGGATCTTCAAGTGAAAGCTTTGTTAGGACTGGTATTAACGTTGCATGAATTTTTTCTACCTGACCGTTCCCACGCGGTACACCTGTTGTGATTGAAATAAACTCGATATCTTCATCCTGACAAAATTTCTGAAATTCTGTCGAAGTGAATGCTGTTCCTTTGTCTGAAATTATTCGTCTGGGACTTCCAAAGGTAACTTGTTGTAATTTTAATTTGTCTAAAGCATCGTTAGCGGAAGGAGACTTTACAGGATAAATCCACAAAAATTTGGTGAAAGCGTCGATGACAGTAAAGATATATTTGTAATTTTTGTTGGTACTTGGGAGAGGACCCAAAAAGTCAATATGGTAGGTATCAAGTGGAATATCACCTTTTGGTATGGGATGAAGAAATCCTTCTCGTTTGCCAAATTTTTGGATGAAAGAATGCAAGGAATACAATTTGCAATAACATTTTCTACAGTCTTACGCATATTTGGGAAAAAGAATTGTTGTTTGACTAAATTTTCAGTTTTGTTGATGCCGAAATGTCCTTTAGAATGTTCAAGTTGTACGATTTGTTTTTGCATTTCAAGTGGAACGACTAGAAGTTCTTGGTCGTTGACAATTTTGTACAGCACATCGTTTTTTAATGTATAATCAGAGGCTAAAGATGATTGTAATAATTGTTTGATACTGGATGTAAACTCATCATTAATTTGTGCTTTTTTAATTTTTTGTGTTGTTTCGTTGTATTGTATGAGCATGACTGGATAACGACTGAGCGCGTCAACATGTTGCATTTGTTTACCTGGCCTGTGAAGTATTTCGTAATCGAAGTCTTCTAAGTAGAGAGCCCATCGTGCTATTCTAGGTGGTAAATCTTTCTTTGACATAGTTTTTTGAAATGCTTGGCAATCTGTGATTATTTGAAATTTTGTGCCGACGAGGTAGTGTCGAAATTTTTTTAATGCTGTAACTATCGCTAAGACCTCTAGCTCGTAGCTGGAGTATTTCTCTTCTTGAGGAGAAGTTTTACGACTCATATAGTGTATTGGATGAAAGTTCTGATTTGAGTCCATTTGTAGAAGTATAGCGCCAAACCCTTTCGCACTGGCATCGCAGTGTATTTGTAATGGAGCGTTTTGCTGATAAAGATGTAATACAGGTTCCTGAGACAAAATTTGCTTCAAAGAGAGAAAAGCTTGTTTTTGTATAGGACCAAAGGTGAATGGAACTTTGTCTCGTAAAAGATCACTTAAAGGTCGTGCGATTGATGCATAGTCCTTAATAAATTTTCTAAAATAGCCTGTTAGTCCTAAAAATGATTGGACATGCCGAGTGTTTTTAGGTGTTTGGAAATTCATGACTGCATTTGTTTTAGCTGTTGAAGGACGAATAGTGCCTTCTTCAATAATATGGCCAAGAAAAGTTAATTTCCGCTGAAGAAAATTACACTTTTTAAAATTAAACTCTAAACCATAAGTAGCAGCAACATCAAATACTTTTTTAAGCTTTGCAATCCCTTCACATTCAGAATTTGCCGGAATTAAAATGTCGTCCATGTATATAATAACAGTGTTGTCTTTTAAGAGATCTTTAAACACAATTTGAATGTATTTTTGAAATAGTGAGGGAGAATTACACAAACCAAAAGGAACTCTATTAAATTGGTATTGACCATTATGTGTTATGAAACTGGTGTATTTACGGCTATCAGGATCAATTTTGATGTGAAAAAAACTGTTTTTTAAGTCCAGATTTGAAAAGAGTATCGCTCCATGGAGTTGATCAAAAATGTCTTCAATGAAGGGTAGTGGAAATCTTTGTTTAATTGTTTTAGAATTAAGAGCACGAAAATCAACACAGAGTCTAGTTGACAGGTCTTTTTTCTTGACAAGAACTAAAGGTGCGGCAAAATTAGATGAACTTGGGGAAATTATTCCATCAGACAGCCATTGCTCAATTTGGTTTTCGACGATATTTTTTTCCGCTTGACTTAATCTTTTAGGACGTAAGGAGATGGGTGTGTCATCAGAAAGGATAATTTGCATCTGTAAGTTTGTATCTTTAATTTTATTTGGTTTGTAAGATTGGATAAGGTTTTCGACTTCGCGACGCGTATCAACGTTCAAAATATGCGATAAATCTACTTGAGGATAAATTACATTTAAATTTGATAAATAACAATCCTTATTTTGAAAAAGCAAAGAGAGAGATTCGTTTTTATTATTAACTGGTAAAGAATGACAATCGCTAATTTTCAATTCAGAAAAAGGTTTGTTTACGTTAGCTTCGCGCTGAAAATCAGTTATATAACATGTTTGATCGGATTTGGGCTGTGACGTCATTTCACATTTCTTATTTTCTTTTCTATCAAATAATTTCTGTTGTGGAGAGTTTAACGATTCATTTTTATTCATTGGGTGTTTTACATTACTCGCGCTGTGAATGTTTGGAAACCGATTTGAGCCATTTGGCCTTGAACCTTCGCCGGAATGATTTGGGATAGTTTGCGGTGCAAAAGAATGCAAGCTCGACATATTTTGGCTAGCGAAATTATTTTGTCTATCATTTTTGTTTTTAGGCGAAAGAATGTTCTTAGAATGAGAGGAAGTAGGATTTTTTTCTGAAATCCGTGCATTTTCTTTTTCTGCTTTATTTAAATCATCAAAAATATTAGGCGGAACTATTAAATCACAATACAATTTATTACAGACAGCTGCAATTACTATTATCGGGTCTTCACGAAAACTTGGAAGAGCTAATTTAATTTTAGTAAGTTCAGCTTGAATTTCATTTCCGAAAGCACATGTTAATTGAACAGTTCCTAAAGATTTTGTTTCGGGTTGAATGAGGGAAGATTTCACACACACAATATTCGCTCCCGAATCGATTAAAGTTTTCACGATTTTATCATTAACAAAAATATTTTCGTATTGCAATTCATGTAAGGATTCATTAAACATTTTACCTTCGACTTTACAAACAGGACCGTGATTTGAATTAGGTCTAGAATTGAAATGAGTTTCGTTTCTGTAAGAACTACGACGCGGGTTATTTGTTGAAGTGTTTCGTGAATAATTTGTGAAATTTTTATCACGAGAGTTGTAGCGATTAAAGCCCTGAGACGAGTTATATTTTTGTTTTTTGCTGTGATACGGCGGTTGACGGTGTGTGTTGTCGGAATACGGCTTTCGCTTTGCTACAAAGAAAACATCGCATTCCCTAGCCAATTCAGTAGGCTTAAACCAAGATTCGTTTTGGCGTATCGCGATATGTTGTTGTGTTTCGCGATCGAGGGTGGAAAATAATTTGTCGGCTATCATTAACTCACACAAAGTTTTAAAATCATTCGCATTTCGAAGTTTACAATAATATTCAAAAGAACTTGTTAATCGTGACGAAAACTGTACGTGCGATTCGTTTGGCAATCGTTGGGCCCTACGGAAATTAATTAAGCATTCTTGTGGGGTTGGTTGGAATTCTCGTAAAATAATGTGTTTAACTTTCTCGTAATCTTGGAGTTCGTTTTCGGGGATATAAAGTAAAATACTGTTAGCTTTTTCACCGAGAATATTAATTAAGATCTCTGATTTTAATTCCTGTGGAACATTTTTGGTTGTAAACGCACGTTCAAGTGAATGAAAAAATAAATTATAATTTTCAGGTTTAGAAGGAACTGGCATACTAAGGGTCTTAACGGATTTAATGAGACTTTCTAAAAGGTTAGTTGACGGTGTTTCGAATGTTGCAGTAGTATTGTTTGAATTATTAGAATTTATAGCGGAGTTTATTTTCGCGAGTTCAATTTCTTTTTGAAGTTGAATGATTTTTTGGGCCGTTTGTTCGGCTTCTTTTTCCACTAGTTCTGCTTGTTTTTTTTCTAATTCTGATTCTTTTCGTTCCTCGACGAGTAAATTAAGCATATCCTTAACGAATTCAGGTTCGTTTTTGAAAGTGTCAGTTTGTTCGATAAGTGCTTTTAAATTCACAAGCGTAGCATTTTCTGGGACAGTAACACCTAGTTCTTTAGCGGCGGTTATTAGATCTTCTTTCTTAGTATTTCGATACATGCTGAGTAAAAAAGGTTTGATCCTACCTGATTTGACGATTTCACGGCGATGACTGTAGTTACGAAGCAGATGGAGTTTACACTCTTGATGCGATGAATAGGCGGGGAAATTGGCCTTTTTGTTTCACTGGACCACTTGGACGATGCCGAAGAGACTTTTTGGTTGAGTCTTAAGCTTTGGTTTGGCTTTGGCGAAAGAGACAGAAGTATTGGGTCTCGAGCGGAGGATTGGCTCTTTGTAGGCGTCGGAGGAATTTGCTGATCACGCATTCGCCATTGTGTTGGGCGATTTCGATGAGCGCCGTTTATTTTGGGCGACTTTTGATTTTAACACGGGTTCAAAAACCATTAAGGTTGCGAGGTCGAGCCCTCATGTAACAGAGAGGGTGGTGTCTAGGGGTATGTTGAATGAAAGAGAGACGTTAAAGTTTTAGGATATTTAATGACATCTACAGGTTGTTAAACCTGACTAGGCGCGCGCTGCTGGGGAAGAGTAAGTCTACTCCTTCTCCCGCTTACATCCGGGGGTTTACAGAGAGTGGCGCTGGTGTCGCCTGAGCATATACAACATATATATATATATATTTAGAGTTGTTAGCAAAAGAACCAATTTTTGTAATATTTTGGTTCAGATATCTCAATATTTTAAAAAATAATTTTTCAAAATTTTTTTTTTGCTGTATTTTTATAGTTTTGCAACATACTTATTTAAAAAATAACAATTAAATAATTATTTAAGCCATATTTTAGAAAATTGTCTCAAAACCCACAGGATGCCTTAAGCCTTTTGATTGTTCAATAATAATTCTTCTCAAAAAGATGTAATATGCATAATTTGTGTAGTTTATTTATCACTGTATAGTCAAGTAAAGCTTTATTCACATTATTTTGAAACTCATTTATTTGATTTTGTAAGTCTTTCATTGCTCTGATTTCATAACTTCATTGTTTTACACATGTTATTTCACTGTCTAGATTTTGTTATTTAATTGCTTAATTTTGCCATGTACTTTTTTGTCTTTGTAACTTATTTGTTTGATTTATATCAATTATTTTGCTTTGTTGTTTATTCTTTGAATTTTCTGTTTTATTTCGTTTGTTTTACTTACTTCTGTAAGCCCCATGTGATATTTATAGTGCTCTTGGGAATTATATTTTATCTGTCTTCAATAATAAAAAATATCACTGAGATCTTCAAGAACTACATTCCACAGAGAAGTTACAGCAAAAAGAACAACTTTCCATCTAAATGCTTGGCTGTTGCTTACTGAACGAACTGTGGTTTTCTCCGACTCTCAAGATTGTAAAGCTCTTGTTTCTGCTTCTGTGAAACACTGCAAGACCTTTCTTTAAAATCTCCATGATAAAAAAAAGACAAAAAAAAACACAGTTGTCTTGCAATGCATTCTGTCACACTGCGGTATCCCTAGAAATAAGGCTGCAAATAAGTTGTCAAAAAAAAAAAAGGGTGCGCGATTTATCATATGCATTTTGAGGAGATGTGTTGCAGTTATGCTGATTTATGGTTTAATTTGACCATGACTTCTATATATTCGAACTAAAGGGGGGGGGGAGTGATAAGCAATGGTGTGATACTTTTGATACCATCCTCAATAGGGTTTGCAATCCCGTGCTATATTTTTAATCCCGGAATTTCGGGATTACATTATCCCAATCCCGGGAATGGTCCCGGGATTAGGACTGAACAATTTATGAAAAATACTTACACATTAGCATGGTTAAAATTGCATAATAAAAGTGAAAACGTAATTAAAAAAATTGGTTTAATATTATTATTTATTGAATCAAATCAAAACAAAACTTAACTCATTATAAAAAACAAATACAAAATAGTACATAATAAATTCAATAAAAATAGTACAATTTGAATTTATTAAAAATTGGCCCACATTTGAATTTAAAATCTATATGCCTGAGATTTTCCAAAATCTTATTGTAAATTCAAAACAGAATAAAAAGCCCCTATTTTATTTTCATTGAAACACTGTATTTTTTTATGTTTAATATATTTAGAATTGAAACTGCACGGTAAGATATTCTAAGGAAGTAGATTTTTCAGAATTAAAATTATGAAATCTGAACTGAACCTTTTTCCCGACAAGCTCACATATACCTGTTTACAGCTCGTACAAACGATAGAATGGATTTACATAAATTTTAATATAAAAACTTTTTCCACTTAGACAACTCCCAAAGAAAAAATACATACTTTTCTTTTTTAAAAAATCTTATGAACATATAACACTAGAAATTAATCATAATAACGCTAAAATTAACTCTAATAATAAATTAAATGTAAAAAAACTTTTTTAAGAACAAGCTTTTATTTAAACGCGCTAAAAAGAATAAAATAAACTTTTCCTTTAAAACTTTTTTTACTATCAACTTATAACGTCATTACACAATTTATATGATATAAAAGCTTGTCGCAATATTTAAGTACTCATATTTACTTAGTTTGAATTTTTAAAAACCAAAATCAATCAGGTCAAGTTATTTATTTAACTTGTTTATCTACACAGGTAAATCTCGCGACAAGCTTTTATATCATATAAATTGTGTAATGACGTTATAAGTTGATAGTAAAAAAAGTTTTAAAGGAAAAGTTTATTTTATTCTTTTTAGCGCGTTTAAATAAAAGCTTGTTCTTAAAAAAGTTTTTTTTACATTTAATTTATTTTTTACTTTTTAGTTATTGCTGGACAGGTTTCTCAGCCTGTTCAACTCAGTGAACGCTGGTTCGCCATCCCTGGTTTAGCTGAATTAATTCTCGCAAAATGGTATTAGACTAAAAACACAATTTTTTTAAATCCGTAATTTTTAAGCAATTTTTTCAATCTTCATGCAGATTTTGGCTAACATTGTTCTACACACGAAAAAAAAGGTTTAGTGAGATTATCTTCATAAATGACAAAGTTATTAAATGTTTAATTAAAATTTTGACTATTTTTGAAAAACTTAAAGAATATATTATTTATTTGAAATATTTTGAAGATAAGGGATATATTTCTCTAACATATTAGAAGAAAATTTTAATTGTTTATTAAAAACTTCAAAAGGCATTTAAATATTTGTATTAATCAATAAAATGCTTAAGACTAAAAACGCATTTTGTAATCAAAAAAGAAAGTTTTATCAAATAATGATAATTTTTTGCTGCACATTGAATATCTTCTACGTAAGAATCTATTTTTTTTAATTGCTCAGATCATCTTTAGAAACTTGATTTTGAAAAAATCAATAATTAAATTCAAATAAAATTAACAGATTCTATTTGTAATTAAATTTAAGGACACATGTGTCGTAGTGTGTGTTTAGATTACTGGTGATAAAATGAGGTATATTTAAATTACTCGTAGGCTTAAAATTAGAAAATTTCTTTAAAAAATTACTTTATTTTATTGTAAAATTATTTTTTTAATCGAAAATATATTGCATTTCTAGATAATATTTTCTCTTATTGTTTTCCTAGCGGATTCCTTTTTGATGGGTAAGATACATTAAAAAAATGATCTTTCCGATTCTGTAATTATTTTTTGTCTGAGTTTCATAGATTAAGTTAGATAAATTATTTAAAGAATTTCTTCAATACTCCATCTCAGTTTAACTTAGAAGCGTTGAGAAAGGTATACAATGTACCAATCTACTTGAAAAATAGCTCTACTTTTTTTGTTTTGAATTTAAATCCAAGGAAATAGATAGAAATTTGTAAAAAAATTGCATACGTTGTAGAAATTAGATTGTTTTTACGTTGTAGAAATGTAATTATTTTTTAGACAAAGTTAATTAATACTGTCAATAGCGCAACGTTATAAAATTCCAGTTTGGCTAAAAACCGATTTTCGACGCCAACTTTTGTCATTGTTGTAACAATAAAATTATTACAACAATGCAGATATATCCAAGTTGGCGCCCAAAACTAGTTTAACGTTTTTAATTAATATCTTTTTAATTAATTGCAATATCGGAATATAAATGGTCAAAACATGCATTGTCATCCAAACTAAACGTGTATACAAAATTTCAGCTCAATGGGAGGAAGATATCAGCTTCAAAATTGAGTTGCAAGATTCCACCCGAACAAATTACATACATACATACATACATACATACATACATACATACATTGTAAGTTAAATAAAAGCTTTTAAAAATATTTAAAAAAACAGACTTCAAGTTTTTAAATAATAATAATATATACGTTGTATATTTCACAGTCCAATAAAATTCTGTCTTTTAGCTTCCTCAAAAAATATCTTTTCGAAATATTTTTAATAACTTTGAAATATTAATGTATGCAATCTAACTTGAAAATATATTTATAATGATAACAAAAAATAATATTACTAAACTTATCTCTCTGTATATTAAAAAAGAAGAAAACACACATTGAATAACTCACTTATAAATGAGTTAGTTCACGAACTTTAAATATTCAGAAAGAATTTTGAAGACATGCCTTTTCGATGCTCCAAACGGCAATAACAGCTTAAACAGTTTATAAGAATATACTTATAATAACAGAATAATATTACTCTCAAGTTATCTCTTGATATGTAAAAGAGAGAGAGAGAGAAATCTAAAAAAAAACACATCTTTTATATTGACTTAAATTAATAATTCAGAAAAATGATTCCCGATTGATGATTCAGAAAAGAAAAATCAAAATTTATTATTAACATCAGACAAATGAGTCATTTTTTTATTACTGGGGAATAGCAATGAATGTTGCGCAATGTCTCGTTTCGGAAGTGGAAGCTTTCTGTATAAATTTTAATGAGAAACAAATTTCAAAACATAATTTTGACAAAAATTAAATCCCGGTTTTTGAAGAAACACCGGGATTCTGGGGCTGCAAACCCTAACTTAAATGGAATTTCCCTAAATGAGAGGTAAATACATAAGGTCCATATTCAAAGTGACCGGTACCAACAAAATTGTGCCTTATTC